>PVIU01007672.1:0-89927 GCA_004026605.1 Ondatra zibethicus
GGGAGGGGACCGGGAGAAGGGGAAGAAAGGAAAAAAAAATTTTATTTCTTTAATTATGTTCTTGAATGGAAAAAATAAAAAAAAACAATGTATGGAAAAAAGAAAGAAAGAAAGAAAGAAAAGAAAAAAAAAAGGTGGGGCAGGATGTGATGTGGCACATAGGTGAAGTGGTTAACAGTAAGAGAGATGGAAGGCATGGCTGTATTGTTTGTACCCTGAAGGACAGGAGACACTTGGGAGCTTTTTAGTTGATCGACTCCTTTTTTTTCAATTTTTTACTGGTTCATCTAACATATAATGTGTCAGGCACTGTTCTAAATATATGAGATTCATCTATAAACAAAGCTTGGCCTTTGTGATTGTTATATTCTACTCACTAGAATCTAGTGAATGATCAGTGACACAGCCATCTTCTGAGTGTAGAGAATGTGGTTACTTAAGAGCCTTGGAAAGAGGGGGAAGCCTGGGAGCGATTGCTAACCATGACCAGTGGGTAGCTTAAAGGGCCCAAGTTAGCTATGAAGTTTTGGTGGTCTTTGAAAGCAGTCTAAATGTAGGTAACTGCTGTGCCAAGTAGATGGGAGAACTTTCATAGTTTCCGTTCTATTAAAGCATGAAAGGACTCTGTCTAATTTTTTAGTGTTCTGTTCAGGTTTTTTGTTTTGATTTGTGTTTTGAGACAGGGTCTTGCCTTGTAACTGGGTGGCCTGAAATTTGCTATGTAGATGAGGCTGGTCTCAAACTCAAAAGAAATCTGCTTGCCTCTCTCCCCCAGTTGCTGGGTTAAAGGCATGGGCTACCACACCTGGCCTCAATTCTATTTTAATATTTTCCCTTTAGTTGCCTGTTTTCTTTTTAGAGGCATTCTGTAATCTTGGAAGATAAACTTCATAAAAAATAGAGTCTGCTGGAAAAAGTATCAGTCCCTTTTCCTCTCTTCCTCTTTCCTATTCTCCCTGTAACTGGAGACAGGCTTTTTGGATTGTTGAAGCTGCCCCCACTGCCTTGAATTCATAATCTTCCTGCCTCAACCTTCTAGATGCTGGGATTAAGTGCTGGGATTATTGGTGTGCATCAGCATGCCTGACTCAGATAGCTGACTCTCTACTTGCCCTTTCCATACTTTTCAGACCTCAAACCTATTGTCCATTTTCTACTTCTGTAGCGTTCTGTTCATGACAGGACAATTTGAGCTGGTTCTTTAAATGTTTATGTTAAGAAGTATGATAGAAAAGAAATATTTAATTGCTTTTTAAAACTCTAAATAATGATGCCATTGTAATAGAGGAACCAAAATAATGTAAAGTAAAAGTTGGCCTCACATTTTGAGATTTTTTAAAAATTTTTTTTCTTTGGTTTTTTTGAGACAGGGTTTCTCTGTGTAACAGCTGTCCTGGAACTAGCTCAGTAGACCAGGCTAGCCTCGAACTCACTGAGATCTACCTGCCTCTGCCTCCCAAGTGTTGGGATTAAAGGTGTGCGCCACCGCTGTTTGAAGATTTTAAAAGAAAAATTTAACAAATAATTACACACAATCTGCATAGACACAGGGTAAACAAAAATGCATATGGCCCTACCCTTATGGAGTTTACGGTCTGGGGGTGGAGGCAGACACTGATTAATGTTTGCAGAATATATTTCTATTATTTTTTAACTTACATGTGTCTTTATATTTTAAATGGTTTTCTCATAAGTGTCATAGTTTTATTTAGGTAATAAATAATTACAATATAACCTTTTGATAATCTCTGCCTTTTTATTGGAATATTTAGATTGTTTACATTTAATTTGATTGGGGTTTACTTTATAATCTTAAGGGTTTTTGGTCTCATCTCCTCTCTGCTTTAAAGATTTCTTTTTTTTTTTCTTCCTACAGGACATTTTCTTGATAGATTTCTTAAATGATTGTTTTTACCTTTTCTGTTATTATTTGATAGTTATTTAGTTTTATCAGTTTTATTTTTATTTATATATATATATATGGGGGGTGTGCAGGTGTGTGGAGACCAGAAGAGGACATTGGCGCCTTTGAAGCTAGAGCTATATGTGGATGAGGGCCACCTATCTTGAGTGCTAGGATCCATACTCTGGTCTTCTAGAAGAGCTGGAAGTGTCCATGCATATGGAGGCAGAGGTTAACATCAAGTTGACATCAGTTGCTGTCCACATTTTTTGAGATAGGATCTCTTATTGACCCTGGAGCTTACCAATTGGCTAGAATGGCTGGGCCAGGAAGTCCAAGAGTTCTTTCTGGCTCTGCGTTCTCAGTGCCAATGTTACAGGTGTACTGCTGTACTCACCTTTTTTTAAATGTGGGAACTTTGAACTTAGGTCCTCATGGCTGTTTGGTGTGGTGGTTTGAATAAGAATAGCCCTCATATACTCAGATATTTAAATACTTTATCCTCAGTTGTTGTAACTGTTTGGGAAGAATTAGATATGGCCTTTGTGTTACTGGAGATAGCGTTTGAAATTTCAAAAGTCCGAGAGTGTCTCAATTTCTCTCTCTTTCTCTGCCTTATGCATGTAGATCAGAATCAAAGTTTATGTGTCTGCCTGTCTCCTGCCATGCTCACCACCATGATGATCATGGACTCCCCTCTGGAACTGTGAGGCATCAAATTAAATGCTTGTTTTATAAGTTACACTTGCTATGGTGTCTCTGTATAGCCTTAGAAAAGTAACTAAGGCATGTGGCATGTTCTTAGTTACTTAGTTACCAAGCCATTTTCTCAATCTCTACAGTTTTTTTTTAAATCTGGAAAAAAATTAAATGTGTTATTTAACTGGTACATAAAACACCAAAGTTACACATTATTAAAATAAATTCTTAAAAATGTTTAATATTAAAATACTAAAATGATATCTTAGTGTATTTCTTGTATGATTAGGTTAATGAGAAGGGGAAAATGCATTTGCATGTAAGGTTTTAATAGCATATCTGTCTATGATTGGTTGAAATCATGATGAGAAACCTGTGGATGTGGAAGGCCTTCATAGCACCATTCTTCCTTTGTGCTGTTGTTGTATGTTTTACCTCTATTAGTGTTATGAGCCCTACATTAACATTATTATTTTTACTTCAGCAGTTATCTTTTAAAGAGATTTTTAAAATAAAAAATTCGCATATCTTAGTTACTTTTCTTTTGCTGTGAAGCAACATAACTTACAAAAGAGTTTATCAGGGTTTGTTTACAGTTTCAGAGTTAGTCCATGACTGTCATGGTGGAAAGCATGGTGGCCGACAGGCATGGTGCTGGAGCAGTAGCAGTAGCTGAGAGCTTACATGGTGAGATAACGACCGTGAGACAGAGAGAAGAAAAGCCAACTGGAAAGAAACCTCAAAGTCTTCCACCAGTGACACACCTCCTCCAACAAAGCCATACCTTTTAATCCTTCCCAAATCATTCACCAACTAGGAAGTAAGCATTTGAACATATAAGCCTATGGGGCAGTTTCATTCAAACCACCATATTCCATTCCCTGGCCCTCATAGGCTTGTAGCCGTATCATAATAAAAAATGCATAATAAAAAAAAGTCCATGTAATCTTTCCCAGTCGCAATACTGTTTTAAAAGTTCAACTTCTCAACTGGACATGGTGATGCACAGTTTAATCCCAGTACTTGGAGGCAGAGGCAGGTGGATCTCTGTGAGTTTGAAGCCACCCAGGTCTACAGAGTGTTCATGACAGCCAGGGCTACACAGAGAAACCCTGTCTTGAAAAATAAAAATAGGTCCAAAGTTTCACTAAGAATCAAGGCAATCTCTCAACTGTAGCCCCCTGTAAACCCAAAAGAAAAATATATACTTCTAACATACAATGGCGCACACACACACACATATATATATGGGATGATGATACATATATATACATAGATAAAGATATAGATATAGATATATGTATCATCATCCCATAAGAAAGAAACGAGGGCATAATGAGGAAATACTGGACTAAAGCAAGATGAAAACCCAACAGGACAAACTCCAAATCCTGTAATTTCATGTCTAATGGCAAATGCCCTTCTAGTTTTGCTGACTGCAACACACGTCTTTCTTTTGGGCAACAAATGACACTCACGTGGACAACTGCATCCACATAAAGCCAGAGAGAGCTTGAGAATTAATTCTAGACAGAAAAGCTTGTCATTAGGGCTAACAATACCAGCAATAGTAGATGTTAATAAATGTGTATGGAAGAATGAATAAGATGCTTCCATGTTTCATATTTAAAGATTATCACCTAGGAAAGTTTATTTTCATTGGGATGGTTGAAACTGCTGGGAAAGGGCCTCATAAAGAAGTTTGACTTACTCAGTTCATAATTGTCTTTGCTGTAATGTTGTTGGCAGATGTGTGATAGCCCAATAATATAACTTCAGTTACTGTGTAGGCTTTTTAAAAGTTACTTAAGTTTCATAAGATCTGTGTTAATAACAGGAGTGTGATCTTACTGAGATTTCTATATGTTGATCTTTGAAATGCAAAGTTTGATATTTATTCCAAAGTGTCCCATATCTGCTTCAGCTGTTGGTTGGATTTTATAACATATCTGAAAGTTATAACATGGCAGGAGGAATATGCATATTTTGACTAAAAATAAGCTTTATATATGTGGTAATACTTTCTAATTTTCCCATCACTTTTTCCTACTTTGATTTTATTTCTTCCTGGCAAAAACACCAACAGTTTACCCTTCCCGCATTTATTGACTACCACCGCCTCCCCCTGGGCAAGGCATAGGTTTGCTGAGAGCAGTGAACTCAGGATTCTACTATAATTCTTCCACTCAGTGATTCAGTATATGGCTCTAGAAACAGACTGTATGTGAATATTGGTGATTCAGTATGCATATTCCTCCTGCCATGTTATAACTTTCAGATATGTTATAAAATCCAACCAACAGCTGAAGCAGATATGGGACACTTTGGAATAAATATCAAACTTTGCATTTCAAAGATCAACATATAGAAATCTCAGTAATTACATACCCTTTTCATCCATAGGTTCCTCATCTTCAAATGGGGGGAGGGTAATAGTAACTGTTCACAAAGGTTGAGAAGATTATTGCAAATAGTGTTCAGAATCATGTGTGTTCAAGGGGCAAACTCTGGAAATTGTTCATTGTGACCACAGATTTTACCACATCTTGTAAATATAGGCTTCTGTCTTTAGGCTTCAGAGCAGCATTATTTACATGTTTCAGCTTGCATTGTCTGATTTGTGACTTCCCTCTGTCATAAATGATTGAAGTTACTGAACAGTGTCTTGTATGCATCTTGATTTATAAGATGAATAGTGTTGAGATGCCACTTAATTCCAACTGCAAAAGGTTAAAACTATCAAGATTTTCCTGTAACTATTAACCTTTTTGGTTCACTGTCTGGTACTTAACCCCTTCAGTTTTTATTATATTAAGTTTTTGACCTTTATTACACAGAATTAGTTTCTGCAGAAAATTTTTGATAATTTTTAAACAAGTACTACAAAGCTGGAGAGTTGAAAGTAGGGTGTTGTCTGGGAAGTAGAGGCAGGATGATGGGGAGTTCTAGGTCATCTTCAGTATAACCCAAGGACATGACAACATACTAGTGGCTGCATCCATGAAGAAAGTTTATGGGTCCCTTTTATGCGAGTACCCATAGATAACTGCTGTGATTTCATGATGGCATGAAATGCATGGCAGTGTCATCCAGAAGACATTTTATAGCATCTCTTCCCTGTCCCGGGGCTCTTCACATTCTTTCCACTTTGGTAAGTCAGCGCTCAGTAATCACTCATTCTTGGCATATTTCTTCATTAACTCCTCCTCCCTTAAAAAGAAGCTACAGCACTGACTTTTCAGACAAGATGTACCCCTGGTGTAATAGTGGCATGACTATTGTTGGGGGTAACCAACTATTTTCTTTTTGGATTTGAGGCCTGCTCAGCAAAAGGAATTAATGTCTGGCCCTGCATACCTGGTCAAAAGTCCATGGCTAGCAGGTCATAGGCTTTAAGATGAAACTTACTATTGTTGTGCTGCTAAACAGATGTGTTATCAAACTGTCTTCTAAATATTATTGTTTATACTCAAAAATTAGTGCTGTTCTCAGCCTTGGTAAGAGAAGCTTCTTTTTCCATTGAAGACTTTTGTTTTCCAGCAGCTTCTATAGCACCTTCCTGGATTATGAAAGCTAGCCTGCAGGAATGAAGCTTTATTTCTCTGTGTCCTGCAGCCTAAAGGTGTGATCTTCAGCTATAGGGTCATATCATTCCGTTCTAGTTGGCAGTCAGGTACAATGTCATACAATACAATAGTGTGTATTGTTTTGGGGATCTCTGGGGTCCTTGATCTACCACTCACGGGGAGGTATTCTATACTTGGCACTTGGATTTTTCTTTAATAATATATGTCTTCTGGGAACATTATCCTTCTGTGCAGGATAATTAAATCCATAATCTTAAAATTTTTTCACTAGCTTACAGAATATTAGGTTTCCATGTGGCTTTTTCATATATCTTTAGTTAGGTTAACTCCCACTACACACACACACACACACACGCATGCACTTCACTCCCTTCTTTCCCCAAGCCCATTCCCACTTAAACCTTCCTAACTTAGTATTTCCTACTTTGCTTCCATATCGCTGTAGTCTACCATTTTCCTGTTTAACCCCCTTCCTGTGGCCCCTTTCTAGAACTTATATTATGTATAGGGTCTTGTTTGTAACCTCAGAATGGTCTTGAATATTCAGGAGGCTGCCTCTGCTAGCCCTTTGAGTGCTGGACTTATAGGCCTGTACTCCCATGCCCTCCTGAGAACTAAAAATCTTAATTTAGTGAATGGCTCTTATCCATTTCTATTCTATAGTGGTAAAGAACTTAAGTTTTCAAAAACTTTGAACAGTTTGCATGCTATTAAATAAACACTTCATAATTCTGCATCTGATAATCAAAAATGAGTTAAAAACATTTGTAAAAAGAAAGTTTGTACTGAACATATATAGACTTTCTTGTCAGAATGATAACTATACAACATTTTAATTATGTTTCATTTGTAGTCTGTATTATAAACAATCTAAAGATAAGGTATTTGGGAGGGTTGTGCTGGGGCTGGATGCAAATATTATACCACTTTATATACAGGACTTTGGATTTTTCACCCATGAGGGTCCTGGAGTCAATCTTCTATGGATACAGAGAGACAACTTTAATAGCAGAAGAGTGAATGCATTTAATACTGGAAATAGCATGGTGTCATTTTTAAAGAAGTATTTCAGTGTGGATTATAAATCATGTAGACTTTGCGTTCTTCACCATGTCTTGTCTCCTTTATAATGAAACAGTCTTTAATGTGCTGCAGTGTGTGATTGTTTTAGCATGCTGTGATGTCGTGCTATTATTGTTCATCGCACCTTCATTGTTTAATTACGCCTTCCCCATTTAATAATTTACTTTTCTCAAGTGTTCAAAAAGAACACTGGACTGAGACTTAAGAGTTCTTTTTGAATAATTTTGTCACACGGTAAAATTTAAGTGTAGATATTGCCACTTTATTTAGTCTCCAGAGTATGGCTTTTATGTATCTAAAAATAACTTTTTTAAATGGTTGGATGAGATAACATCAATTGTGGTTTGGATAATATTTATTTAAATGTTCTAGAATGCCTGCCAGGCACAAAGGCTTTAGTAGAATTGATGTTTTTCCTTATAAATTGGTTAAACAAGTGTCTGCACTTAGTTAAACCATCATCTTCTACACTGTGTTTACTTGAGAGCTAGTCTGAAAATCCTCTCTGGTTATAGATGGTTGCCTTGCTTTCTTTCTTCTTAGGTGGTTGGTTTTACTGGTTATGGCATCTCTTCGGGTGAGCTTGCAGGTTTACAGTCAGCTACATAAGTAGCTGTAGACTTACTGTTGGGTAGTTTAGTGCTAGCTTTGTTATACACTATGAATATAATTCTGAGTTGATAAAATTGATTGGAAAGGCTTACGTCAATGGAGATTGGGGGGCTGGTTTCTTTTGAAAAGAAAGCAGCATTTTATAGATAAGAGTGTCTTCAAGTCTATTTTCTTGATGAATCAAATATCCTAGAGCTATATAGTATTTTTTAGCTGGTACTAATTTTAAAAATTAAGGCGTTTCATATTCTGTCAAGCCTAAAGTCTCATAGCTCAGATTTACTTTTATGTTTGTGTGAATGTGTATATTTGTATATATGTGTACATACACATGATCACAAAAACATTTATAGTTTATAAACACAGATAAATAAATTGGATTGAAATTGTTTGCCGAACCATGTTTTGATTTGATGAGTCAAATTACTTGTAATCTCACCACCGAGAAGTCTTAAGCATTTTGGTGTGTAATATTTTATTCACTTATTAAGTATTTTCCATATGCCTGATATATCAGTATTTAAGTTGCTGGGAACACAGTAATTAAAACCAACAAAATCCTCTTCCTTGAGAAAGACGAAGGAGTTATGATTTTTTAATATAGATACTCAAAGGGCATATCTTAGCAAAGACCTGGAGGAGACATGGGAAGATGCTGGGAGGATCTGAGGGAAAAGAGCACTTTAAGCAAAGTCCTTTAGGTTGGTGGGTGGTGGCAGGTGTGTATGTGTGTGCATTGAAGGACAGGGTTGGTGTGTCTAAAACATCAAGAGGGCAAATGCTACTGAAGCCAAAGAGGACAAGGAGCAAATGAAGTTGAAGGGTATGGTAGTTTGGGAAGGCCTGGGAGGTGTGACCTTGGAGGAGATGTGTCATTTGAGGTGGGCTTTGAGCTTTTAAAGAAAGCAAGCTCTCTCTGCCTGTTTCTTGTGAATCAGATGCAAGCTCTTAGCTATTGCTCCAGCGCCATGCCTGCCTGCCTGGCTATTGCTGTGCTTTTCACTATGATGGAAGCTCACCCTCTGAAACTGTAAGCATCCCAATTAAATGTTTTCTTTTATATGTTGCCTTCGTTATGTTGTCTCTTTACAACAATAGAACAGTAACCAAGACAAAGTAGGAGCTGGAGCCACATCCAGTGAGGGTTCTTCCTCCTAGCAGCATATGAGAATCACCTTGGAAACTTACAAATCATTCACTGGTGCTATGCTGAAGGGAGGCTGGTTTCTATTGTGCAGCCAGAGTTGAGAAATAGTAGCAAACCATCACTAGGCTACATTAAGGAAGGAGATGTTGAAGCTGATGAAGAGTTTGGAGGAATTTTCCTCCTGTCTCTGGTTTTCTTGTTTTAAAACCATATGTATTAGGAAATTTCCCAGACATAGAAAAATAGCTACTAACTCTCTTTGAATAGCCATCTGCATGTTACTATATTTGCTGACTTTATTGTGTCCCTTCTCCTAACCATAATATTTTAATGCTAGTTTGGTTTTTACACGGATCATTCTGGTTTCTGGGCTAAGAGAAATAAGAGACAGACAAGGCTTAAAATATTTTCTCTCTCTCTTTCTTTTGGTCATGCAGACACATACTATATCCATGCATTATAAACTACTTTTATTTATTATATTGAACATTTATATCATTGACTACTCTACAACCTCATTTTTTTAATAGTTAAATACTACTCCATTAGAATGTGCCCAAGTTATTCTTAAACTATGACACATTTTTAACTCATACCTTTTTGTATTAAGCCATGGTGATAGACCATTTCTTAGGGTTTCTATTGCTGTAATAAAATACCTGACCAAAAGCAACTTGGAAGAAGGAGTTTATTTCATGTTAGCTTGTAGTCCAGGGAAGTTAGGGCAGGAATCTGGAGGCAAGAAATGAAGTAGGGCTTCCTCTCAATTATTTAATCAGCTTGATTGCTTAAAGTACACAGACTACCAGCCCAGGGGATGGGGAGCACCACCTACAGTGAGCTGAGCCTTCCCACGTCTGTCATAAAAGTCTACCACAGGCTTGTCCATAGGCCTGTCTGGTGGACGTTTTCTCAGTTAGGGTTTCCTTTTCTCAAATGACTAATTTGTGTCAAGTTGACTTAAAACTACCTTCCATAGACCTCTTAAATAAGTCTGTGCATATCTCTGTGATTAGTTACATAATTTAAACTACTTCAATAAAATTACTCTGTCAAAGGGTGCATACAGAAATCTTTGTAGATCAGGCTGGCCTCAAACTCACAGAGATCTGCTTGTCTCTGCCTCCTGAGTACTGGGTTTAAATGCGTGCGCCACCACCGCCTGAGAATTTAAGGCTTTGAAATATGTAGACTCTACACCCACTGACTGCTTCTGAAAGGGCCAGTTTCCGTTAACTCTCCTTGACATTGAGTTTTGTCAGGTGTTTATTTGTTTTTAAGTCCTGTTTTGAGAGGTATAAAGGTATGTTACAAAGTTTACTATATAAAAATAAAAGCTATGTTTTATATTGAAGAAACAGTTTATCTTTTTTGGGAAAAGAGCAGAGTATATCTGTTGTAGCTAACATATATTGCAGTGGTTCTCAACCTGTGGGTCGGGACCCCTTTGGGAGTGACAAATCAGATATCATGCATATCAGATATTTACATTGCAATTCATAACAGTAGCAAAATTATAGTTAGGCAGTGGCAATGAAATAATTTTATGGTTGGGGTCACTACAGTATGAGGAACTGTAATTAAGGATCACAGCATTAGGAAGGTTGAAAACCACTGCTACATTGCTTTTTAAAAAGTTGCCACCAAATTAGAAAAATAAGTAATTCAGCCCTACTCTGGTGAGTATTGATCTTAATTACTGTCTTTATAATAAATATAGTTACTACTAGAGATATGAGATATTTCCACAAATATGGTCTGATGTCATTTTAGATTCTCAAGTTTAAAATAGGAGTCCAAACAAGTTTAGAAATGAGTAGAGAAATCCATTGGCCCATGGCCCATAAGTACATGAAGAGCTGTTTAGCTTCACTGTCATCAGGGTCATGGAAACTTAAAGCAACTTTGAAATGCCATTTCATGCCCATCAAATTGGCAAAAATTAAAGCTGTTTCTTGGACATTATCAAATGTTGTTAGAGTACAATAAGGACCAATCAGTATAAAAACATTGGTACACGTGCTGTGAAGAGTAATTTGGATATCTGCTATAGTGCATATCGCATGCCAGGAACGCTGCTTCTGGTATGATACATACACAAGAAAACATAGGGAAGCATGGTTCATAATAGTGAAAAGATTGAAGCAACTTGTATGTCTTATTAGTAACAAAATGACTACATACAGCATTGTCTAGTACCCCATTCTAGTACAGGTAGCTTTATGTTGTGGATTATGTCATTTTAATATACTTTTGAAGTTCATAACTAAACCAATTTTAGTGTATTTTGAGATAGTACATTAATTAGTGTAGAAACAAAAGTATTTTGAAATCTATTATGTGCATTTAGTACACATTTCTACTCAGCTGTTAAGTTGTCATTGGAAGTACTTCATCTAAATTTAAATTTCATGAAATATATTCTTGGGGAAAGATTCCCGTACCAGAGTTGTTCTTTACTTTTTTTTTTTCTGGTAACTGAAATGAATATCAGAGTTTAAATTTATTCCCCTCAGTAGTTCTGTTCTTCAGGTGGTCAGTAGTAATGTGACTAGTGTCTACCATGTTAGATAGTGCATTTCTGATCATAGTAGGTATACTGTTATATGACAGTTAAACTGCATATGTATAAAATAAAATATAATCAGATTTTCAGTATAAATCAAACTAGAGAAATGGGAGGAATTTAATTATTTGAGAAATTTTAAAACACCTTTTATTTGAATGTATGTGCACAACACCTGTGTCTCCACTGATCAGTTTAACATTATTGAGATTTATCTTGTTCTTTGAAGGTGCTTTTAAACCTTAAATGGCCTTTTAATGTTTCAGTCATTTTTAAAGTTTAAAGGACTGGATGTTTACTGAGAACTCTTCCTCAGATTTCTCTAGTGCGTACTGTTAGTTCTCTGAATTTAGCCTTATTTAGAGGAAATCATTAGGCCAGAAAATAACACATAAAGTATAATAAAACTGATAATACAAATTTTATACATAGCTCTAATAGTTATAACTCCTGATGCATCCTAAACCCATGGTATTTTAATTGTGTTTCTAAGTAGAGACGATTTTAAGAAAGTGGAGTAGCAGAGACGTCAGTTGGCAGTGCCACATTTTAAGTCTGTATATCTCCCTCTTGTATAGCAAGGTCATGTTATAATTTTGTATTTGCCACAAAGTGACTTGCAGATTTTATAATGTACCACCTGCTGTGTGTTTGGTTCATCACTAGATGAAGATGAAATTCTTAGAGCATAACTATGTGTTGGGTAGGCATTGGTAGAATTGCTTTCCTCTAAGTAGAATTTTTTTTTTTTTTAAGAAAACGTTCCTTAAATGGGGCTGGCGAGATGGCTCAGCGGTTAAGAGCACTGACTGCTCTTCCAAAGGTCCTGAGTTCAATTCCCAGCAACCACATGGTGGCTCACAGCCATCTGTAATGAGATCTGGTGCCCCCTTCTGGTGTACATGGAAGGAATGTTGTATACATAATAAATAAATAAATCTTTAAAAAAAAAAAACAAGAAAACGTTCCTTAAATAAACCACAGTTAAATGCATAACACAGTAATAAGAATTCTTATGTGGTACTTTTTTCTTGATTTGTACAAGAAACACCAAATATTTTAGTCAATATTTTGGTTATGTGTGTTGAGGTAGAGGAGGGGAAGGAATTGAGATTTAGTGCTATAGCTAACCAGTTTATATTATGAATTTGGAAAGATAAATCTTTCTAGAAATATCAGTGCTTGTGCTCCTGCTTGACCGAGGCATGCAGTACTACTTCACTGGTACACAGTTTGTTCTTCAGACCTGCTAGCAAGGAATGCACATTAGCATCTGTCCACTCCTTGATGTACTGTGCGCGTGTTCTAAGTTTTAATCTCACCAAGTACCATTCTTCTCTTGCCACATCAGATGAAGTCCAAACTAGAAATTTTGTTTTGTTATTTTACTCTAATCAAGCGGGGTATTTTTGTCAGGAGTTGTGTGTACCCTCTGTACTTCAGTCATGCTGTCAGGCTGCTTTAAATTTCTGCTCCTTTACTCTTCCTTTTTTCCTCTCTGTGAATAATAGAAACACCTTTGTGTCAGATCCTCTAAGTCCATCAAACTCTAGGGTACTAAAAATTGTCAGTCACTGGCTCTTTGGTAGTCTTTGAAAATGTTCCCTAAAGCAGCATTTTCTCAAGTAACATAAATGTAACTTTTCTACAATGACATTTTTAATGTACTTCTGCAAGGTAAAAAAAAAATTCAGTAGTAGTTAAAGGATTATTAATAAAAATTGTCAGTTCTCTGTGCCACACCCTCCTTCATCCAGCCCCATCGGAAGGGACAGCTGCTTTTAAGAATTCCAGTACTTGCTTCTTTTGGTGGTTGTTCTTGCACAGTTCCTATTCTGTGTTCTGGTTAATAGTTTTGAATGTTAAATCTCTGTGATAGAAAATGAACTGGAGTAGACTATGGCAGCACCCCACATTCTCCTTTCTACGCCTTCCTCCTTCTTCTCCACTAATCTCAGTATAGTTATAACTTTAGCTATCGAGTTCTACTACAGTTTTAAACAGGGCAAATCTTGTGTATGTACTGTGGAGTGCTTAAGAAGATAATGAACAACTGTTAGTCTGTAGCTAGCTAGGCTGGAGTCATGCAGGACCAGTAATCATATTGGGGCAGACAGGTGAAAACGAGTTCCTGTAGCTCATTTGTACATTAACCTCTTCCATTCCTATTTGTATGGTATTTTAAGTAGCAGCTATTTCACTTAGGAAACCTGTTTGATCACAGCAGAAGCCTGCAGCTACGCTGACTCATTTCTTTAGTTCACAATCAAAGAACTAGATTCTTTGATTTCCCATGTAATATTAACTAAGAATGTTGCCCCTGTGTTCAGTTGTCTCTCCATTAGAGTGTTAGGATAGCTTCTTCAGGTATAGTTGTTATGTGCAGTGTTCTTTCTTATATGTTATCTCTTGGTGCATACTCATAGAAACTTCCAGCAAATTTCTGAGCAATTTCATTGACCAGAATCATTGCTTCAGAGATAGACCAACTTATGGCAAGAGTGGAATTGTAGAGGCAGATAATATCTGAGGTTTGTTAGGGAGGAGCCAGAAGGATAATTGGTGGATAGTCAGCCAATAGTGTCTTAATGGTCAAATTCTCAGTGGAAAGTATTAGCAACAGTATTTCCAGTAAACAGGTCACTTTCTTTAAAAAAATATAGTAGAAAGGGAGTTATTTGAAGTTAAAAATCTTCTTTATATCTTTGAGTGTTCATTGGTACTTAGATATTTGAAAAGGATGTTCGTAATGTAGGCACTAAAGGTGGACTAAGAAATACCATTTCTCTTCAGTTTGATTGTAATTATTGTAACTTTTGTACTTCCTTGGAGCAAAGCTTTATCGAGTAAATACAATATTTGCAAAAGTATAAATTTCAGTAGTCATCTTAAAGAGCATTATCATTGGTTCTTTTTAAAATAAGGCTATTCAAATGACAAATGTGGACTTTTTTAAATCTAAATTTCAGTAGCCCCTGGAAAGTGCTGTTTGTTTCGTTCATTTTTTTATGTGCTCGTTTCTTATGGCACAGATGTTTGAGATCTAGATATGATAATTGTCAACTCTAGTGAATTTGATTAAGACCCATTTTTCTAACAGAATTCCAATTTTTAAAAAACTTTGTCCCCTTCAGTTGTCTTCTACTTACAGGTTCCCATGTTTGTATTTAAAGTTTTAGAATCTATCACTGAATATAGAAGTGTAACTAGTGGTTAAGAGCACTGACTGCTCTTCCAGAGGACCCAGGTTCAGTTCCCAGTACCCACATGGCAGCTCACAACTGTCTGTAACTGTAGTTCCAGGGGATCTTATGCCCTCATACAGACATACATACAGGCAAACACCAATGCATAAGAAATAAAAATAAATCATAAAATTACATTAAAAAGAAGTGTAACAGAATTTTATCTCTGTAACAATATATAGAATTTTAAAATTATTTTATACTAGTTTCCTAAAGTAATTTAGTGAACCAACAGAAAAACACCCCAGTAAGCTGTTCTTATTAATATAAGTATAACATATACAGTGCTTTCAACCCTTTACTGTCTGATTACATTACAGAGTATAGAAAATTATCAAGAACCTTAGGCTTATCTCTGGGATTGACATTTTGTGTATGTATGTGTGTGAATCTGTGTGTGTATATATAGTTTTGCTTTTTAAGCTAGTTTAAAACATTTCATAGTGAGTCTGTTTGCTATTTAATTTGAGGTTGATGCTGTTTCTTAGAATGGTTGCTTTGAATTTTCTTAACAATTATCTACTTAAGAAATAATACTGTAGTCATTATTAAGTAAACCCTCAATTTTTCATTGTCTGTATATATACATATTTTCTAGTGATCATTACTATAACATCAGTAGCAATGTCAAATACCAAGGCCAATTTTCAGTGAGGTAATATATACCTCAAAATTTGTGGTTTGTTTTTTCTGATGTGTATATAAATACAATTCCTAGCATGAAGACAAAATCAGAGATAAAATAATTGTCTATAACTGGATTATTTAAAGTTATATGCATTTCTTTATTACAGAACTTGTTAAGATCTTTATTCTTCAAATGTTCATAGTAGGTACTTTAGAATTGGATATCACACAGTATTTGCAAAACGTATTTTAAGATGGAGCTCCTGCTTCTCAGTTTCATAAAATTGTTAGGAAAACACTATTTAATTCAGTTAATATTTTAGTGAATTATTGTGGAGCAAGTAAAATGATGAACTTTTACTAATAAAAAGTATTGTGTTTATCAATTGGATACTTGTCAGTTTGAGATGCATTTTAAGTCTTTCTAAAGAAGAGACATAATATGTTGTTTGTACCCTCTCTGCTGCTTCTTCCATAGCTTTTCTGTAAAGAAACTTATTAACATGGATAATGTTCAAACATATTTTAAATTGCATGGTCATAAAACTGATGATTTCCCTAAACTTTGGGTTCTACATGGTTTTCTCTTCTGAGGTCTAAACAGATGTTGATTTTCTAACCTGACAGATCTGCATGCCAATTCTTAGTCATCTGAATTTGGTCAAGATTGAGCTCTGCTTCTAATCCTCCAGTCTCAGATCCCATGTTCTATTTACTATCTTGGCTAACAACACTTGTATCTTTTCAGTCTCCCAAAATTTAAAAACCCAGGAAACTCGGGTTTCTCCTTCATCAGAATTTAAATCACTGTTGCCCATTACATACAACAGCATCCTTCCCCTCCCCCTCCCTACCTCCACCTCTAAGAACTAAACCTAAAGTTTTATGCACTTCCTGCCTGATAGGCAAGCATAATGCTGTCAACTTTATCTTCCTAAACTGCACAATTATTTCCTGCCTGATTTCACTTGCTTCCAATGGAGATCCCCAAGAACTGGCTTTTCTATTTCTTCATTCTTGTATTTTGTATACTCACTAAAATTCTTTTTTTTTTCCTTTTTCTTTCTTTTTTTTTTTTTTGCGGGGAATGAGTTCTGAGACAGGATTTCTCTGTGTAGCCCTGGCTGTCCTGGAACTAGCTCTTGTACACCTTGAACTCACAGAGATCCACCTGCTTCTGCCTCCTGAGTGCTGGGGCTAAAGGCTTGCGCCACCACCACCTGGCTAGAATGTTTTATTTTTAAAGAATCTATGTCCCAGCTACAGCCCAATTCTTGGCATGTAGTAGATATTTTTTAATCTTGTGTTCATATGTTGTATCAGATGTTGTAGTGGTCTCATTAGTGATATTATTTCTTTATCATCCAGACTTGAACAGTTGGCTTTTGACCACATAAATCTTAAAATTCAACTTTAATTAAGAAGCCATTTGTTCATTGGACCAAGCTGTATACTTAGTTGATATTCAAATGTCATTTTTTTTAAATGCAATAACTAGTTAGCAGATGTTACTGAAGGAATTGATATAAATTGAGAAAGTTAATGTATGGAGAGTATTTAAGACATGCTGAAGTCATGGGAGACATGCTGTCCCATCCATGAGGCTTAATCTAAAGAGCCATTCACCACAGAGCAGTTTTGCTGTCCCTGCTCTGTTCACTTCTTTGTCTTGTTTTTCTTTTTCCTATATTTGTTTTCTTTAAACTTACTCTTGTAAATATGTTTTAAATTATTTAAAATAAATTTGATTTATTTAGATTTAAACATTAAATATCCCCAGTTAAAAGGTTAACATTCTGACCCAGCTTAGTGGCTTACCTCCTGCAATCTCAGCACTCAGGAGGCTGGGGCAGGAGGATATTGACTTCAAGAATAGCCTGGGCTACATAGCAAGACTTTCTCTTTAAGTAAATAAATAAATAATGTTGTTTAAACTAAGGGGAGGGGGATAGCAAAGACAACCTGGTGAGTATTGTTTCCAAAGCAAGTTTACTCAAAACTTGGAAACTTTGGACTGTAGTGTTCCTGTTATGTGCAGATTGCCTTGTGCCTTCTTTTCCAACTTGTAATATTGTTTTGAGTATTGATTAGTTTTGTTCTTTATGTAAAACCTTCTTGTACATTTTTCAGATCCTACTTGATTTAAGAAAATATTGTTTATGGTTTTGAGTACCTCCTCCATATACTTTTCAGTATAGCTCATGGAAGGATAGTATATTGAATGGAATCTTTCAGTTATTACAGATTGATGCAGTTGTAAGTTCATAAAATGTCTGAGTCAGGGTCAAATAGAAGGATTCTTTTATTTTTATAGTCTGTTCTATAGTCTATCCTACTTGTCACATAGGACCTACATTCTAGGAATAGTTAATTAACAAGCACTGAACCTTTGCTCCTAGGGAATATAATATCATGTTCCTATAAGCCTCTGATCACATGTTTATAAAGCAGTTAGTACATACCATTGTTTCATGTGCATTTCTCAGTTTGGCCTTGAATTTACAAGGTAATCCATCTCTGCTTCCCAAATACTAGGATTGTACATATACTGCACTATACCCAGCTAATGTGTGATTTCATTATCAGTGTCTTAACATTGTACATGTGACCAATTATAGTATGACTTGTGCCTGAGTAAAGCTTATCTAATACATTTTTCTTCATAGGCACATTAACTTGCATCTATGAGTATATAAAACTTAGGAACACTTAAGTATCATGCTGAGAGGCCATTTTAAGCAGTGAAAGCATATCACAGCAGTGCAAAAACCGTGGTACTAAACAGACCACTGAAAAGACACCTGCATGTATCATTTGAGTGTTGAAACAAGATGACAGTATTGTCTTGTTCATCTTCAGGTGGAAAAGTACATGTTAGGTGACTCAAATTTTTCCACAGCTCTGTAAGCTCTGGGGTAGGGGGAGTCACAAGTACTTACTTGAAAGACTATTAATTTGGTTCTCTATTGCTGTGATAAAACAAAAACCAAAAGCTTGAGGGAGAAAATTGTTTATTTGGCTTACAGCTTCCAGTCCATTTTGAGGAAAGCCAGGGCAGGAACTGAAGCAGAATTCACAGAGGGATACTGCTTACTGGCTTGCCCAGCTGGCTTTCTTATACAACCCAGGATCACTCTGGAGCTGAGCGCTCCTCCCCCCACCCCATCAATCATTAATCAGTTCCTCAGAGACATGTCCAAAGGCCATTCTGATGGATGCAATTCCTCAATTGAGGTTTTCTCATTCCAGGTAACTCTAGTGTGTGTCAAGTTGGCAAAAACTCGCAGAGTTACTGATGTCTTTTAGTGAGTAGCTGAATTCATGTGTGCAGAGTCTCTGAGTAGCAAGAATTGGCTTTTTCAAAAAAATTTTTTTATTTTATTTTATTTTTTGGAGACAGGGTTTCTCTGTAGCTTTGGAGACTGTCCTGGAACTACTTCTTTAGACCAGGCTGGCCTCTAACTCACAGAGATCTGCCTGCTTCTGCCTCCTAAGTGCTGGGATTAAAGGCGTGCGCCACCACTGCCTGGCGGCTGTAATTGTTTTAAAGAAGTTTATAATGGAATACTTGCACTTTTCCATATTGGAAAGAAAGATTCTTTTGTTTGTGGGTATGCGTAAGTTCCTAGTAATGCATCCAGTCACCTTTATGGTTTTATGTCCTAATGAAATAAAACTGTTCTCAGCTATTCTTTGTCTTCTTCCCTTAGGGAACAACCTATCTTCAGCACCCGAGCTCATGTCTTCCAGATTGACCCAAACACAAAGAAGAACTGGGTACCCACCAGCAAGCATGCAGTTACTGTATCTTATTTCTATGACAGCACAAGAAATGTGTATAGGATAATCAGTTTAGATGGCTCAAAGGTAGGTCACAGTTACTTCAAATAATCTTATTCTCTTGCTCTCCTCAACATAGAACTTCAATTTCATTCATATTTTTATTTGTATTAACATACTCCTTTTTGAATTATTAAAGCCTGACTTTAAGAAACAAAAAGTGGTCATTCTTAGAGTAGCAACATTTTTTTGTCCATCAAGTTTTTTGAATAAACTTACTCTCTTATTATATTTTTATGAGAAAACATATTTTTCAGATTTATGGTAGATTAGTTTGTTTAACGAGCATTTCTTGTATCTTTGTTTTGTATCGATGCTAAATGGTAAGAAAATACTGGTGAACTGTGAATTTCCATATTAGTCACTTTTCATTCTTACAACACCAGTTTTTGACTACTTGCGGAGAAAAGGCTTTATTTAGCTTACAGTTTTGAAGCTAATCCAAGGGGGACGAGCCCTCTCTCCTTGGTGTTGCTGGGTCCTAATGCCTTCTTTGGGGGAGGGTGTGAAAAGGCGCAATGTTAACAAACTCAGACACCAGGAGACAGGTAGAAAGCTTACAGCAGACTCGTTTATTTAACAATGGGGAAAAACTTACATAACATCCTCCCAGCACCCAGGTGTTCTGATCCCTTGACAGTTGACATCTCATGCTCGTCTCTCATTGGCTAAGCACGATCAGATCCTCTGACAGTGCCTGTTGCCAGGCACTCAGAAAATACCACTTGGAATCTCTTTATTGGCTAGGCACAGACAGGACCTTTGATAGCTCCAGGCAGACTCCAGGTTGGCTCCTTTTGGTCAGGTAGGCCTTGACTTCCTACAACAGTGCTATATAGTTGGGTAATGATGATTCGCTTATGGATGAGCAAATGATTACATCTTGAGCCATGGTGGAGCTTAATGGGGCCAGGCATGATCTTTTTATGATAGCCCATTCAGGAGAATTGAAGTTCTTAAAATTATTTTTCTAGAGCACATTCTCAGTGACCTGATGAGGACCTGCCTCTAGATAGAACACTTGATTGTTTAACAATACTTCCTTCAGATCACTTCTGGGAGGAGCATATAGGGCTGAGAATCTGGGTTTGGGTCCCAACACCCATACAGAGGCTCATAGCTATCTGTAACTAGTCCTGGAGGATCTGACACCCATTCTGACCTCTCCAGGCACCAGGCACACACATGGTGTACATACATACAAGCAGGCAAAATACTCACAAACATTAAGTTAAATAAATCTAAAACAGCAGCATCCAAGATCCTTTAGGAGAACACAGTTAATGCTTAACTAACCCTAACAACTTCTGTACACTTGAACCATGAAGCCTGCCGACTTCAAAACTAAAGTAACAGAAGTGTTAAGACAGAAATCTTAAAATCTTTGCTTTTAGGAGAGGTAGATGGTGTAACATTTATTATCAAGGACCATTGGGTTCCACCCTCAACTCTGTCATTTACTGTTTTGACATTGAAGAAAATGCTTTCCTTTTTTCATACCAGTGTAAATAGTCGTAAGGATTAACTAAGTTTATATCGGCAAAACACATTTTATCCTTGGTGGATAGTATGCTGTTCAGAAGGGAGAATTTTGTATAACTAACAGGTTTCAAACATCAGATTCTGAGGTTTCCTTTCTTCAAGTTTTCTTGAAAAGTATGAGGCCTTTCCAACTTTCCCTCAGTTCAGTGTAGAAGTTAGGGACACAGAATAGAAGCCACTCATTGGAATTTGCTAGCCCTGTGACCTTGCACCAGGTGTTTAAGTTCTGTGCATCTGTTTTCTTACATGTAGAAAACATCTTAATAATAGTGCATGCACTATTCTACCAGAACATTGCTGTGAAGAGTAAATACATTTTAAAAAGCACAGTGTGCAGCAGTGTGTTGACTCTGGGTGAAGATGCTTGTCACCTAGCCTGACAACAGTGGGACTCACACAGTGGAAAGAAGAGAACAGACTCCCACAAACTGTCCCCAGGCCTACAGGGCATGCATGTGCAAATACACATAATATAAACACACTTTAGAGTAGCAACACCACCGCAGTGTACAATGTTTATGGCATTTATCCTCCATATACTTATTATTAATATTACTGGGACAGTAATTTTACCTATGACCTAGTATGGTTTGAGGACTAAAAAAATCATTTAATTTAATGCTAAACTTGTAGTCTGATTTTTCAGTATGCTCATTCCTTGTCTTTTTAACTGTCTTACAGGGAGGGCTGGAGGTGTACCATGCATAAAGCCTTTGGTTCAGTGCCAGTCACCACCATTCCCACTAAAAAGAAAGAAGGCAGGCAGGGAGAGTAGATTTATTTCAGGAGCAGACCTTGTGTTGACATCTTACTAGATTATAGGACCCCAGGGCTTTATAGACTTTGTGTCTTACATAAGTGATTAAATGTGTTTCTCCAGATAGTTCGTCATCTTTCCACTTTCACATGAATGACTTAAAAAACTTGAGATGATGATGGTAAATTTCTGTGAAATGTTAATGACGAGTAACTGCTCATAACTGTTTGTTTAGTGAAGTACAACAGATATTAAGTATTATCTCAGGCTTTAGATTGTTAATTTATTTTCCCTATTTGAACTCTCAGTTTCTGTAATCTCTTTTGTTGCTTGACCTAAACTACAAGAATATTGTGCTTTTATTAGGTGGGGCTTAGAAGGGGTTAAATGGAAATAAAGGTCAACTGAAGTAGTCCATGTCTAGGAAGGAAAATTACACTGAAATAATTAAATGCACTTCAGTTTTTTCAATATTTTTTCTACTGTCTCATCTCCATCTCTCTGTTTCATGATTGCCTTAAAAGCCCAGAGTACCCTAAGTAGAAAATGTTCATTTGTTCTTTGTGCTTGAAGTGTACACATGAAACAGTTGATTTTCTTTTGTTTTTGTTTTTTTCTTTTATCTTTTTGAGACAGGCTTTCACTCTTTAGCTCTGGTGTCGGGGACCAGCCTCGACAAAAATACTAATTGCCAGGGAAGGGTGTGAAGATCAGAAATATAAGTAAAGTGTACAAAGGATTCTCAATTGTGCCACAAGGACATGTCCTCAGCTTTGTTCATAGCAGCGTTGTTTGTCATAGCCAGAACCTGGAAACAACCTAAATGCCCCTCAACTGAAGAATGAATAAGGAAAATATGGTACATTTATACAATGGTGTACTACACAGTAGAAAAAGATAATGACATCTTAAATTTTGCAGGAAAATGGATGGAGCTAGAAAACATCATTTTGAGTGAGGTAGCCTAGGCACAGAAAGACAATTTTCACATGTATTCACTCCTAAGTGGTTTTTAAACATAAAGCAAAGAAAACCAGCTTACAAATCACAATCCCAGAGAACCTAGACAACAGTGAGGACCCGAAGAGAGACATACATAGATCTGATCTACATGGGAAGTAGAAAAAGACAAGATCTCCTGAGTAAATTGGGAGCATGGGGACCTTGGTAGAGGGTTGAAGGGGAGGAGAGAGGCAGGAAGGGGAACAAAGAAAAATGTAAAGCTCAATAAAAATTGATAAAATTAAAAAAAAAGTACAAAAACATGAAAATAATAAAATAGAAACTATAGAATAGTACTGGGAGAGAGTTTCAGTGAATACTGAAATCTCCCGTGTTTAATTTCCCATTACTTAAAATACCTCGACCCTAAGAGGTAGGAGTAAGATAAAAAACTGCATTAACATGATATAAGGAAATGAATAGAAACAGTTGAAGGTTGTGGGCTACAGCCATAGTTAAACAGTCTGTTGCTAGGACAAACTAAAGTCACCCTCACACCCTAGACCAAAACATTTTGTAGGCAAACCACTCCCTGGGTGAAATCCAATGTTATCTCCTTAAGGGAACTGGAGCCTTAGTTGTATCCTTAGACTTTTGTTTGAGGTAGAAACATATCTACTTCTCTATTCCTGGAATAGAAGGTCTGACGATTTATCACACCTGTTGACAGTAACCTTGAGAGAGCAGAACTCTCTGTTCGCCTATATCTAAGTGGGACCTTTGTTTGAGGTAGAAACACAATAACCTTGAAGGAATAGAGCCAATTCTCTGACCTCTGGTCAAGGTGGGAATAGGCTCACAATTTTGGGCCTCTATACTCTGGCTGGCCTGGAACTCAAAAGTTCACCTGTCTCTGCCTCCCAAATGCTAGGATTAAAGGTTTATAGCAACATCATATTGCTTTAGTTATCTGATCATGGTCTAGAGACTCTATCTTGCCCTAGCTAGGTTCAAAGCATTCCTGACGTGAAATGACATATTTTTCTACATGTTCACCTTAAAAGGACAAAAACTTGAGGTTTGAGAATTGTTTATTTTAAAACACTAGATTTTTTCTTTTAAAAATTTCTTACTTCTACCCAAAAAGAGAGAATGTATGTGTGTGTTGCACACACTTTTAATCTTAGCACTTGGCAGGCAGAGGCAGACCGATTTCTAATTTTGATGCTAACCTGGTCTACAGTGCGCGTTCCAGGACAACCAGGAATACACAGAGAAACCCTATTTCAAAAAACCAAAAAAATTTCTTAATTGTGTTCTAGTAAAAAAAAAAAAATCCAAGGTAGATTTTCAAGCATAGGATTATTTAAAGTTTTTCTTCCATGATTCAAGGACTAGAAATACAGAAATGAGGAGAGGTTCAGGGTGGAGATTAGAATGAACCCTTTTAACAAGACATAATGAAGTTAATTTGAAATGGTTGAAATGAGCCCTAGTGTCCACATTGGTCAGTTTTTCTTGTTGCTTATTAAGTGTATTATCACCCCACCTTTTAGAGCTTTTGGATTCTGATGCCAAAATGCTCTTTTGATCTTGGTTAACACTTAGGTTCCTCCTTAACCATTTCGTGGAGAACACTGAAGGACCACCAAATCTAGACAGTGCTTGCTGGTCTTTATCTGCTTACCTTTACTCTCTGTCATATCCTTTTTTAGGGATTTCACAGCTATTGCAGGCGTTGAAATTCCATTGTTAGCTATTTCTTTGCTCTAACCAACTCTTATAGTATTAAATTCATAACTGCATTGTTTCTCTTGCTATTGTGTTTCAAATTTCTAGAATTGTACTTGGTTACAATAATAAGGTACTCAGAGAACATCAAACAAATCAGTCATCTTTTGTTGTTTATTTATAGTCTTTCTAGTTAGTCCTTCTTTTAGTTTTTTTTAGGTTATTTTATTTTATATGTATGAGTGTTTTGCCTGCATTTGTGTATGTGCACCAAGTGGTTGCCTGGTGCCTGACGAGAACAGAAAAGAGCATCAGATCCCTGTAACTGGAATTACAGGTGGTTATAAGCTACCTTGTGGGTGCTGGGTATCAAACTCAGGTCCTCTGCAAGAGCAACAAATGCTCCAAACTGCTTACCAACCTTTCTAGCCCCTAGACTTTTATTTGGTGACTGGTCCACAAGTTAAAATAATTGTCAGCATGTGTTACATTCCTGAAACGGTATGCTAAATGGTGAGGAAGCTTTATAAATAGAAATATAGAGATTTTGTACAAAGATAAAGCTCTCATAACAATAGATAACATATTTTTTTGAGAAAGGTGGGATCCGGTTTCTATTGTGTCACCATCTTTTTCTTTAGCAGAACAACTGTCTGTATATCCTCACTAAAACTTCACCAGTTCCTAATAGCACATAAACATTTACATTTGTAGTGTTTTACTTGGTAAACAAATTTCAATTTCTTTCAGAAAATGCTGGATTTTCATTGCACATTTACTAGTTTGCTAGATGACAACTTCAAATTTGACAACATAAATGTTTCTGTTGTTGGTACAATTATATTTCTTAATTTTAGGGAGCACTAGACTGCCCACCTATAAATGTTCCTTTCCTTTCCAGCACTGGCAGAGAACATGAATTAATGTTATAATACCCGAAATGTGTTAAGATCTCCGGAGTTAATCTTTATTAACATGCTAAAAAATGCTATGTTTTCTAAGAAATTATGTGAAATCAATATTGCCACCAACCTTTTTTTAATAAGAAAAGAAGTAAAAAATTTTTTGAGTTTGTTTTTTCCTTGAATAGAGAAAAAGTCTTCTAAATGATTGAAAGTCTTTTTTTGTATGAAAATATATTTTGTGTAAATTAGATTGTATAAAGCTTGATTATGCATTAAAATATCAAAATATCATTCATTATTTTACTTTGATTTAATTTTATGTATGTGGGTGTTATGCCTGCATGCATGCCAGTGCACTATATTCATGCTGGTTGCTTGATGTCAGGTCCCCTGGTTGTAAACTGCTATGTAAGTTCTAGAAATTGAACTCAGGTTTTGGAAGAGTAGCCAGTTCTCTTTACCCTCTTAACCACTGAGATATTTCTCCAGCCCCTTACACATTTGTTTTTGAATGATTCTGTTAAAACTAAAGCATATTTGTTTCTAGAGAATAGCATCTAAAATTAATGAATATTGATCCTCAACATTCCCAGGGAAGAAGTTTCAAAACTGTTTGAAGGCTCAGTGGTTGAACACTTGCCTTGTATATATATGCAAGGTCCTGAGTTTGATGGCTACTCTACCAAAAAGGGACAATTGCTCTAAAACCAAGATTAAAGAACCTGCTTACATTTGTCCATTATCAACTTGTAAAAGTTGATTTACAAGGTACATCGTTGGGGCTTGGGTGCTACCTCACTCAGTAAAGTGTTTACTTGTGCAAACATGAGGATTTGAGTTCTGTCCCCAGCCCCCATGTAAAAAAGCTGGACTACATGGGATATGTTTGTAATCTTGGCTCTGGGGAGGTTGAGACAGGCGAATTCCTTGGCCTTCTAGTCAACCAATTTAGCCTAATCAGCAAGCCCCAAGTCCAAGTTGGACGGCTTTTGAGGAATAACATTTGAGGTTGTATGGTCTGCACAGGCATATGTGTGCATGCATCTGCACACACATGCACACCCTTCCCCTGATACATACACACAAAACCTTTAAAGTTTTTTGGATCATTAAAAATATATCTGTAGTTCAACTAGTTGCATATTTTCACATCGCCACCACTTCATATATTTAACTTTGTGAGCTACAAGTGATCCTATTTTTATGTAGCTGAAATGGTCTTATATTTAAATGCCCATTTGCTTATTTTTGGCTGGCTACTCTTATTTTATTTTTCAGGCAATAATAAATAGCACCATCACTCCAAACATGACATTTACTAAAACATCTCAGAAGTTCGGCCAGTGGGCTGATAGCCGGGCAAACACTGTTTATGGATTGGGATTCTCCTCCGAGCATCATCTTTCAAAAGTAAGTTATTTAAGTAGATTTCTGAGAAAATCTTCATAATTTACATGTCCTAATATACAATAGTAAGTGGAGAATACAAAATACAGGAGAAATTTGTTTAATTTCTATAGTGAGACAACTATAGAGACTTTAAAATAACAATATTAATATATTAAATATTATATAAATTTAAACATAATATAAAAATATAATTGGATTCGTCATAATTTTACATGAAGATTTATAATACACATTCAGAATAGTCACCTCTGGTTATTAGGGCTTCTTATAGTGAATTAGCTGTGTGGCAGGAAAAGGTGGGAACTACCTCTCCAGAAGGGATTTTGATAAAAAAAAAAATTAACAGCCTTCATTTGGAGATGGTCTTCAAGATAAGCAAACATAAACTCTTCTAAATTGTGAAAATTACAGTTGACAGGAATATAGATTTCACGTGAATTTTTTTGTTTGTTCCTTAATATGACAGCAGTCAATTATGTTATTGTTCATTGAGAAAACTCTTGATTTGCTTGAATATAGAGTCTTTGAACTGTCTGCAGTACAGACTGAGATCCAATCAGCCCCAAGAGGATTTTCTTGGATAATGTTGATTAAATGAATTACAGTGGCATGAAAGACTTATAAAATGCAGAGTGTCACCAGACTGAATGCTTGGAACAAGCAGTTGCCTTGCCTGTAAAGAAGCCACCCCGTGCTTACATTGGGCATCTCAAGTTCCTGTGGAAATTACACAGAAAGAATGAAAATAGAGAATGGAAAAGTGTACAGGAAAGACTAGCCACAAGATACTAGGAGGTTAGGATGAATAGTACTCACTTTGCTCTCTAGAGTCTGTGCCCACAAGACATAAAGACTTATGCTAAAATTATTCTGTTTAAAGGGTTTGCCCTTTTAACAGAATTTCAGGTGCTTACGTGAGATTTGGTATAAACAGGATCTGAAAATTAAATTGTTTGAATGCAAAGTAATAGATTCTTGTAGGTAGGTGCAGTTCATATATACATTAAACCTTAAGCTTATTTATTGTAGAAGTTGTTCAGATCCTTTAAAATGAATTATTTTAATTATCTTATACTTTTGAATATTTGTTGACATGATTTATAATTAGATAGTTTAGTAGTTGAAATAATCTACCTGATTTTCTTGTGTTTTAGTTGTAAACATTTCTTTCATGTATGTTTTCAATATAAATTAAAGTTTAAACCTCAAATTTCGAAGCTATTTTAACTGTTGTCTTTGTGATTATAAACCTCTCTTTATAAGACACTTATAATGTGAGTGTGGCCTCGTAGAACTGCACTTAGTAAGTCTTACTCTTTAATATGTTTTGAACTGTGATATCAGTGTGAGTTTTAGATCAAATTGTCTCAATCCAGCAATCCAGATAAATACTACTCTTCCAGAAATGCTCTCCTTGAACAGATACATGTTTATTCTGACGTGTTAGCATTATTCAGACACTTTATAGAACTTTCTTTGAGTTGTCTGCTAAAGGAGAGGAATCATAAATAATTTTTACTCGGTGAGTTTCACAATTTTTTACAAGAAAGAGCTAAATTGTAAGTTGATTTCTGAAACAAACTTTCATGAAATGTCTTTTAAGTTTAAATAATTTTAACAATAAATTAAATCCTTCATTACATTTTTCCAAGTTGCTGAGTAGCTAGCAAATATAGTAAGGGAGTAGTCAATCATGCAGTCTCATCTTACCTCCTCTTATTTGTTTATTTGTGTGTGTGGGGGCGTATCTGGGAATGGTTTTTGTTTTTCAAAAAATTTTTTTTCCTCTTAAAGTTAGATTATACTTACTAGTTGTGACCTCTAGCATTTTTGTGTTTTGATTGGATGTTGAATAATGTGATGTGGTTCATATTATTTTATTTCCAACCCTAACAAGTGTTTCAGGTTACGTGGAGAATTGGATTTTCAGGTTTATTTTGTACCTTACTACATCTGAATATAGTAATAGAGTAGCTTCCATATTCCACACAAATAGGCACTGTGTACGACAGTAGGATTTGTAAGGATTTCTAAGAATTAGCATTTCATGAATAATTTTTTATCTTAACCTTTTATGTTCTTTTTCTTTTTTTTTTACTTTGTTATTGCTTTCTGTTACTGAATTTTAATTGGCTGTTTATTTTATTAATAGTTAAAAGCTTTTTCATAGTATTTTGATGTTCTAGGAGATACTTAAATAATTGCATTTTCTTAGTAATTAAAAAGAGCATAGTATATGCCTGTCTACTGACTCTACCACTTATGTAAGTCTTAATAAATTATTTTTTAATGACCAGAAAAGAATATAGATAAGCCAATTTTCCAAATTCTGACTTTTTGATGTGGTGATGTTTTGAATAAGATTAGTATGACCCATTAGTATGACCTATTAGTATGACCCAGTATGCAGTGCTTAAAACATTCTACTGCTTTCCATACCCAAAGTACCAAAGTCAAAATTCCTCCAAATAAATACATGGTCAGGCCTATCAAGCCACTCTTGATATCAACTTTTGTATTAGTTTAAGTTTTTCTTGCTATGAAAAGACACCATGACCATGGCAACACTTAAAAAGTAAAACATTGAATTGTCAGAGCTATGCACAGTGCATGGAGTTTAGTAAAACATTGAATTGTCAGAGCTATGCACAGGGCATGGAGTTTAGGCTTCTTTCCCTGCCACTTTCATACTACAAGCTGTGCTTGTTGGGAGGCTGTGCAGCTTATGTAGGAGTCAGTTCAGAAACTAAAAGAAATCCCAGGAAAAATGGGCTCTGTGGCATACTACTACTTGGTTAATGTATATAGTCTCTGCGTTCAGTTTGCAGAAAAGTTTCAGGAATTTAAAGAAGCTGCTCGTCTTGCAAAGGAGAAGTCACAGGAAAAGATGGAACTGACCAGTACACCTTCACAGGTATGTGTCATGGATCTGTTTTCATGTGTGAGCTTGCTCTCTTAAGACCATCATACCCTTTGTGCCAGAGTGAAATTTGGAAGAATAATGGCAAAATTAATTGCCAAAGTAGATATAGAACTGTGCTGTTCAATTAATCTCTACTGACAAAGAATACATCAGTGTCTACAAGAATATTTTTTAAAATTATCTTAACCCAGATAACTTTTATGTACCTATCTTAGTTTGAGTTTTTATTGCTGTGAAAAGACCATGACTGCAGCAACTCTTAAAAAGTAAAACATGTAATTAGTGGGCCCCCTTATAGTTTTAAAGGTTCAGGTCACTATCATCATGGTGGGGAATATGGTGCTGGACCTGAGAGTTCTACATCTTGCAGGCAACCGGAAGTTGACTGAACACCGCACTGTGGGAAGCTTGAGCAAAGGAGACCTCAAAGCCTGCCCCACAGTGACAACACTTACTCCAACAAGCCCACACCTTCTAATGGTGCCACTCCCTTTGGGGGCCATTTTCTTTCAAACAATCACATTCCATTTCCTGGCCCCCAAAGGCTTATAGCCATATCATAATGCAAAAAAAATGCATTTAGTTCAACTTCAAAAGTCCCCATAATCTATAACAGTCTCAAACTTATTTACTAGTCTAAAATTCAAAGTCTCTACTGAGATTCATGTAATCTCTTAACTGTAATCCCTTAGAAAATCAAAATCAGCTGGGTAGTGTTGGTACATGCCTTTAATCCCAGCACTCGGGGAGGCAGAGGCAGGTGGATATCTGCGAGTTCAAGGCCAGCCTGGTCTACAGACAGACGAGTTCCAGGCAGGAACCAAAGCTACACATAGAAACCCTGTCTTGAAAAACAAAAACAAACAAACAAGCAAACCAAAATCAAAAAACGGATCAAATACTTCCAACATAGAATGGCACAGGATATACATTACTGTTCCAAAACGTAGGGAAAGAAAATACTGGACCAAAGCAAGACCGAAAACTCCAAACTCTGCATCTCCATATCTGATATCAGAATACTTTACATCTCTAGCTCCTTTCAGCTTTGTTGACTACAACACACTTCTTTCTTTTGTATTGGTTCCACTCCCTATTAGTAGGTCTCCTCAGCAGGTATCCCATGGCTCTGGCATCTCTAACATTTTGGAGTCTCCAAGGCGACCCAGGCTTCAACTTCACAGCTTCATGCAATTACCTCTCTACTAGGCCTCCATTCAGGGACACCCATGACACGTGCCTGGCCTCAGTGGCTTTATTTCATAACTTTTCTTAAAGCCAGAACCACAGGACCAAAGCTTCCAACTTCTGTTGTTGCTGATACTGGAACATGGCCCCCTTGTTTAGTTACATCATTACCAGCTTTCTGCCCTTCACTGCCTAAGTTTGGCTGACATGTACACCAGGCTGACCTCAGACTCAGAGATCCACCAGCCTCTACCTTCCCAGTTCTGGGATTAAAGGCTTGCCTCACACATTGGCTTTAAGTTTTTCTTTAGTTCCTTTTCACAAATTGGAAATTTAGCTGGGTGGGATCTTACCTTGAGGTCACCACTCCCTTTATTCCATTCCTTAATCTGTTTATCTCCTTGAACACAGAATTTAGCTCTGTTATGCTTTCTGGTGTTCTTTTTCTCCTCAAAGTTTTCATTTTCTTATTTACCCTGCTCAACTTGCTTCTTTTCATTATAAGTCTTCATAGAGTTACCACTAAAAACCACATGGCAGAGTCTGTACTAGGCCGTTTTGAGATTTCCTCTGCTAATGAGATTAATATAAAATTCTTCACTTTAGCTTTAGGCAGACTCTTAAGACAAGGGCAAAAAAGAAACCACTTTTTTCACCAAAATATTACAAGAACAGTGTCTGGACAACATACTAAAATTCTTCTCTGAAACCTTTTGAGTGATCTCCCAACAGTTTAAATAACTCTTAGTACCACTGTCTTCCTTGCTCCTATTAGTATGACCCAGTATGCAGTGCTTAAAACATTCTACTGCTTTCCATACCCAAAGTACCAAAGTCCAAATTCCTACAAATAAATACATGGTCAGGCCTATCAAGCCACTCTTGATACCAACTTTTGTATTAGTTTAAGTTTTTCTTGCTATGAAAAGAACCATGACCATGGCAACACTTAAAAAGTAAAACATTGAATTGAGGGAGCTCACTTACAGTTTCAGAGATTCAGTCCATTATCAGCATGGTGGTGTACAGGCAAACCTGGTGCTGGAGCTGAGAGTGCTATATCTTGCAGGCATCTGGAAGTTGGCTTAAAGTCATACTGAGGGTAACTTGAGCAAGATAGACCTTAAAGCCTGCCCCCACAGTGGCACACTTCCTCCAAGAAGTTTACATCTCCTAATAGTGTCATTCCTTTGGGGCCATTTTCTTTCAAACCACTCTAATTCCTAACAACAGAAGAGCAAAAGTCCAAGATGATCAACCTTTGTTTTTGACCATGGTCTTTTGTACAGGCAATGATAAGACAAATTTGCCCACCTAGTGGATGAAATTACCTGGTGCAAGTGAGAAGGAAACACGGAACACACAACAAACCCGCTTAGGAGTTTATTAGAGGGAGATGCGTACAGGCCTGGGGATCGGTGTGCAGAGAGAGAGAGCAGGAGATGGTGCATCCAGCTTTTAAAAGCTGCCTAGCACATGCGCACAGGGGGTTGGAGTGACTATGTCACTCTGATGATGCACATGACGGGCGACTCACATGCATGCAAGGGTTTAGCTGAGTCATACATAGACATGGCTGTAACCAGCACGGGAGCACGAGGGTCACTCAAGGTCCTTTGTGCCTGAGGGCCAGTCCGCACTTGCCAACCTTTAGAACCTGGAAATGCAGCCTTATCTGTGGCTGAGTAATTACAGTGGAACTAAAGGAGAGCTCAGAAAAACAAAAATGCGCTCACGTCCTAGAAGCTAGGTGTGACACACCATGCAGAGCTACTTGGGAAAGCCCAAAGGAAGTAGTTAAGAGGCAGAAACAGCAATGGAAATCTATGCCAGACTTTGTCTTGGGATTTCATGGAAAAGTGGAGAAACGATAAAATAATTTAGGGTTGGTTGGTTTGAGCTATTTTATTGGCTGTCAGTTTCTGCTGGCTCTATACTGGCTCTGGAGTGATTAAGACGAAAGTTTCTGCAGTAGTAGGCCAGATAAAGAAACTGGTTTGTTTGATACTAGCATGGTTAGTTTGGCATCAAAGTTCTGTTCCTCACTAGGCTCCTAGTTTCTTAAAGTATTGACTAATTCTAGGGGAGAGGAGTAATTTATCTAGTCAAAATATTGTAAAATATTGGATAATTGTGGTGAGTAGAATTGCTTATGTGCAAGCTTGACAACCTGAGTTCTCTCCCCAGAACTCACAAGGTGGTAGGAGAGAACCGACATCCATGCCCTCTGTACCCCACATGCCTGCCATAGCTTGTGCATCTTCCTACCATAATAATCGTTTTAAAAAACAAAATTTGCAAAATATAAAACATTGTAAAATATAAGGCATATGGTTCTTCCTGATCTTAAAATCTGCTTACACCTAACTGTTTGGCAAGCCTCAGTAAGTATAAAGAGTTCATTTTTATTTTAATTAGGAGAGTTCTGCTAAATGTGCTTTCCTCACAGACTAAACGTCTACTGTGAATTGAAAACAAAGTCCATTCTTCCATACTTGCAGCATCCTGTATAATTTGGGTTATCTTTGTGAAACTCCATTGAATTTCTTTTTCAAATGCTTTGCTACTCCAGTGATTCCTTTAAGCATAAAAACCATTTAAAATTATGTGCCACTATGTATTGGGAGTTCTGATTCTTTTAGGTGAATAATTTTGTTGTTACCAAAAGATGCAACAAAAAGCACATTCAGTTAGTAAACACAGAAAAATATTAATAAAGCTGTAGTGGTTGGTACATTGTCATTGTATTTAGTTACTCTTTCTCCAGTTATAACTTATTGTGTTATAATTGATTGTAAACTATTATGGGTTAGTAAGCTAATTTCTTGTTTTCGGTGGAAGAAATGTCTTGAAGCTTTTGCTTTGGTCAAACATGTAGAAAATATGATCATATTTGAAAAAAAAGTCATGATATAAAAAGAATGAGCCAGGCAGTGGTAGCGCACACCTTTATTCTCAGCAGTCTGGAGGCAGAGGCAGGTGAATCTCTGTGAGTTCTAGGCCAGCCTGATCTACAGAATGAGTTCCAGGACGGGCTCCAAAGCTACACAGAGAAACCCTGTCTCCAAAAAAAGAAAAAAAAGAATAATATATTGATTTGTTCAGCATTTGAGATATAGGCCTCAATTTATCTTTTCAAATATTAGAAGTCTATTAACTTACTGTGGAAGCCAGAGAAAAAGTTGAAAAAAATAATGTTTTTTTCCTCCTCTTCCTTGCATTTATGACAATCTAATGCTTCTGTTTTGTTTGAATGGAATAATTTTAATGCAATAACTGGTGATAGTAGATGGTCAAAACCCCTATTTTTATTTGAGAAGGTACACCATATTAGTTAAGAATATTTGAGTGTGTGGGATGGGCTATAGCTCAGTGATATATATACAGAGAGAGAGAAACCTCTTGCTTACCAGACTTTAGAATGGATGCCCAGCACTACAAAACAAAACAAAATGAGATGGGGAGCTCAAGATGGTTCAGCATGTAAAATCTCTTGCTGCACAAGCCTGATAACCTAGTTTGTGTGATCCCTAGAACCACAAGGTAGAAGGAGAGACCCAACTCCTGACTCTAATGCCTCATGCTGTAACACTCAAGTGCCCCTTCTCTTCCTTTTTCCCTCCCTCTGCTTCCCTGTCCCTCTCTCTCCCTCCAAGCTTTCCTTCCCCTTTTACTCCAACAAATACACAACAAACACAAACAATAAAACACAAAAGAAAGCATACACATTTTCAAGTCAGACGAACTTGTGGGTTTTTTTGTGTGTGTGTATGTGACTGGAGAAGTTGTTTAACCCAAGAATGTTTATACATTTTAGCATGAGTTTTATATCACTTTATTGAGAGATAAGGATAATGGCAACTCATGGTTAGTGAATGATGTGTACTCTAGAGCCAGGCTTGAATTTTGGCACTATTCTTTATTAGCTTTATGAATTAGACCAGTAAGTGGGTGTGGGAGGGCTGTGCATGAAAATTAGGAATAAGACCAACAAAGTCTTTAAACAGTACCTGGCACATAATAGTTGTTAGGAAAACATAGATGCCATGTGTTTTAGGGTTTCTATTGCTTTGGTAAAACCATGACTAAAAAGAACTTGGGGAGCAAAAGGTTTATTTAGTTTTTATATCTTATGTCACAGACCCTTGAGGGAAGCCAAAGTTGGAACCTGGAGTCAGGAACTGAGGCAGAAGTCATGGAAGAACTCTGCTTATTGGCTTGCTCAACTTGCTTTCTTACATAACCCAGGACCACCTGCTTAAAGGTGGCACTGCCCACAGAGGGTTGGGTCCTCCCACATCTTTATTAGCCAAGAAAATGCCTCACAGGCTTGCCTACAGGCCGGTCTAACAGAGGTAATTTGTTAATTGAGATCTCCTCTTCTCAGATGTCTAATTTGTGTTGAGTTGACAAAAAACAACCAGCACAACATGTGTCAGAATTCTCTTGAAGGCTTATTAAAGCACAGTATAGTTTCATACTTAATAGGTCTAAGATGGAACCCAGAAATTTGTATTTCTGATTCTTTTTCAAGAGCTACTGATGAAATTGGTTGTAGGTAAGGAATGCTATAAATAAACAAGTCTTTCCATCCACCTTCAATCCCTGAAATGAAAGGAGTCTGGCATTTAGACAGAAGTTAGCCATTTCATATTCTTACCCTCTTGAGCTAAGGCTGTATATACTCCTGGCTTAGTATGGAGAGAGTTGAAGCTAGCATGAGCACTGTAGTAAAGTCTGTATGGGCTGCAGTAAGTTAGGTGAAGTTTCTACTGTTTCTAGAACAGTAGAAAGGGAGTGGAACAGATTGGAAAGCAGGAGACTGTGGGGTACAGACTCTTTTTGTCTGTTGGAATCAAAACCAATAGTTGATCAATTAATCAAGAAAGAACTAAGGCTTGAAGAACAGATCTGTAATCCCAAATATTCTGGAGGTTGAGGCAGGAGGATTGTAAAGTATGCCTGGGCTACACACTGAATTTAGAGCCAGTTCTTAAATAAATAAGACATCTTAAATAAATAAGATCCTGTCTTAACATAACAGTAAGTAAAAAACAGGGTTGAGCTCATTGATACAGTGCTTGCTTAATGTGCGGAAGGCCCTACATTCAATCTTCTTACTGATGGGAAGTGTGAGGAAAATGTTTTAAGGATTCTTAAAATTGTTATTTTAACATTCAATAATTTTATTCTTCAATATTTTAATCTCAAACCTTTAAATAGGTTGTTGACTTGAATCCTACCTTTATCTTCTGTGTTTTGATTCTATACCAAGATTACTTGATTACTTGATTATACCAAGATATGTTTGATTACTATACCAAGAGTTAGTTGTTATGGGAGGTCTCTGCAGGATGTTAAACCAGCAGGGAAACAACCTTGGTGAGGGAAGAATGAAACTCGATTCAACCGATTTAGGTGACTGGTACTGGGCCAAGACTCTGGAAGTCTGACATTAGCTCATATATTTTTGCCATATTTAAGCATAGCACAATTTTGGAAAAAGTTTTCATTAACAATTACCTCATCCCCTTGAGTACAACAAAGCTTGAGAAATGTTTGCATTGATGCTCTTTACAGAGTGTGTATGACTTCATCCCTAAAATGGATTCTGTTGACTTAGAAACAGTACTCAAAATAAGGTTTAGAGAGGACGACTAACATAAACATAATCCCTGTGGGAGTCAGGATCTGGCCTGGCCCTAAGATGACATAGAAGTCAGTTAGGCTGTTGTAAAGTACGAGTGACATCTCTCCCAAGGATGAGTTTTATGGCCTAGAAGCAACGCTCAAGGTTTTAGTGGAAAAAGGTCTGGGATTAACAAACGTAGTATTCTGAATGATATGGGCAGAGCCTGGTTCAACAGGTAGCAAAGGATTACCAGGTTGTAAGCTACATTTTCCCCCAACATTCTGGGAGAACAGCCAAGTTTCTTCTCCCTTTGGAGAGATTAGCAGTGTGCTTAATTTTCCTGCCTTTTCCAGTGCTTCTCTGTGTGCACAAGGACCTTTTTGCCCTCTACGCATTTTCTTGAATTTTGAGGTTTTTTTTTTTTGGCTTTGTTTTGTTGTTTTTGAGAATGGGTTTATTTTGACTTGCAATTCAAAGGGATATATATTCATTATGGCAGAGAAGATGAGGCTGCTGGTCACATTGTATCTGAAGTCAGGAAGCAGAGAGAAATGAATTTGAGGTTGTTAAATAGAACTAAACCTTGCCAATTGCAAACGTACCTGAATATTCTCTTTTTATATCATTTCTCTGATATATGGCATGATATTACATGAAAAATATAGTATATTATATATGATTAATTCTACTGTGAGTTTTATTTTACTTTATAGCCATTTACTTTTCAGATGTTTTAAAGCATTTCATTTGGTTTTAATTAAAATAACTATTCTAGCTTTGCATTCAGATTTCATTAATTTGCATAATATTTAATCCAGTTATTAATTATGTAAGTATAGTTGGCATAAACAATCTTGAAGGCAAATACAGCTGGCTCCCATTAGACATTTAATGCAGTTACTGGGTACAAAATATGTAAGCAGAGTGAAGAGTGACCTGTTAGTCATGAACCTCAATCAGTTAGTGCATCTTACAGTATTACTTAGGGGTTGGAGAAAGGGCTCAACAGCTAAGAGCACTTAATTGTTCTTACAGAGGACCAGAGTTCAGTTCCTAGCACCTGTGTCAGGGAGCTTACAACCAAGTAACTTCAGCTCTGGGGTGTCAACACTCTCTTCTGTCTTCTGTGGGTGCATGCATACACTCACACAAACACACACCAGCACATAAAAATATAGTATGGGTTGGTTCAGACTCAGATTTTCTTTTTCTTTCCTTTCTATTCCTCTTTTTTCCATTTTGTGTGTGTGGGGGGAGGATAGGGGGTTCTAAATGTTTACTATTTTTCTAATCCTTAGTATTGACATTAAATTGTAAAATGCCTTTAACATAATTAAAAGTTTGTTAATATGCTTGACTTTATATTTAGAACTCTGAAAAACTTCCATGAAAAGTCTATGACTTTCAGCAGTCACAGAAGCAGTATCTCTAAAGTAAAGGTGACTCCTGTCAGATAGGAGCAGAGGAAACCCATGGCCTTGCTACATGCTGGGCCCGCACTGTGCCCTGTCTAAGAATGTTACAGTTGGGATTTCAGAGATGGTAGCTCTGAATGGTGACAAAATATAGGGACTAATTCACACCAGAAGATGACAGGATACTTGTCTTAAATCTCAACTCCATCTTCTTTATGTATCAGAATCATGAAGTTTCTCCCCAGATTTTCCCTTCAAACTTCTGCACAGAAAAGTAGGTATTCACAGTTTTGCAGAAGTATGAAAGAATGAGGTGGATGAGTCTTTTGTGGATGTTTATTAAATAATAAAGGGCCTGTTTTAGTTCAGCTGAAAAGGATGAAACTAAGGAAGTCTTATTTCCGGCCGTATTAGAATTAGTACAGAGTCTGGTGAGGAAGGGTGGAGCTGGTAGAGCCCCCACCCTTCTACCCCACTGTAGTGGAAACAGCCTTTGTTTTTCTGAGACAGAGTCTCTTTGTGCTGCTCAGGCTGGCCTTAAGCACTGTTCTCCTTCTTTGTCCTCTTGAGTGCTGGGATTGTAGGCAAACACTACCCTGCCCAGCTGCCATTTTTCATTCTGAAGTAATTTTGTGAATATCATTTATTCTATTTGGTTTCTTTTATTAACGCAAATATTTTTAGGTTTTTAAAATTACATTTCTAAATTGTTATCTTGATAATTTTAAATTATATTTTATTAATTTTCTTATGAGTTGCTTTTTTGAAAAAATAATTATTTTTTAATCTAATTCAAATTTCAATTGCTATTTGATTTATCACAAGGAATTCATTTAGATGACATTGTGTGATTGACCAAAAGTAAAACACTTTTTAAAAAATGTCTTACTCTCTTTTCTCTCTTCTTCTTTTTTTTTTTAAAGGAGTCAGCAGGAGGAGATCTTCAGTCTCCTTTAACACCAGAAAGCATCAATGGGACAGATGATGAAAGAACACCTGATGTGACACAGAACTCAGAGCCAAGGGCTGAGCCAGCTCAGAATGCATTGCCATTTTCACATAGGTACACATTCAATTCAGCAATCATGATTAAATAAGATGTATAAATGTGGAAGCTTATTTGGTTTCAGAAACAACCTTTGAGTGAAAATCTCAGGTCAGACTTCTTTAATTAATTTATTGTTTTTGGTTGCTTAAATTGACTGAATGAATATTTCCATTATCTATGTGGAAAAGGAGGTATTGAGTTAATTATAGGAGAAACTTTTTCAATGGAACAAAACATAAAGCCCTTCTATTTTTTAAAGACCCCCTTTGTTAACCAGTTTGCCGTTTTCATGTATGTAACCTAAGATTTACACATTGTAATTAGAGGCAATAGGATTCCTACTCTGAAATCAAGCTTTTCCATTGTCCTAGAGGTGTCATAGCTTGATTTCACAGAAGACAGTAGATACCAGGCATAAGCCTGTGAATAGTAATAGCAGGTTGCTTTGTCTACCAACAAGAGAAAAGGCTTGAATTGCTTCTGAATTTTTAAAAGAATTCTGTATTCTAAAAGATACAGTGTGTTCTAAAAGTATTATAAACTAGTTACATTAATTATTGACCATGTGGTATTATTAGACTGTAATGAAGAATGTGAAAAGGCACTATTGAAATTATTTTTTAACAAAGCCTATCTGTAATCTGCCTTAACATTAATTTTTACCCTTATTTGAATGCTTTTTACTAAATAGTTTATGTAAAATTAGGAACAAATTGTTTTGTTTTGTTTTTTTCTGCACATTGTTTTGGAGGGATCAAGCTTTAAAAAATTAAATTCTTTGACAGATTAAAAGTTGCAAAGTAAGATATTTCAAACTGTTTTAAGTGAATTCTAATTTTGATTGAGCTGAATTAAGTAATGGGGCACAGGACTAACATCCTAGACAAGTAGTAAGGAATCTCATTAGGCTGAGGAGGAAGGAAGTCAGGAATGATTTTTAAGAAAAAATGGGAAATTTTGAATGTAAGGTTGCTCTAATACTAATTTTACATAAGATAGTAAGACTTTTTCAAGTAAGTTGTTCCTGATTTGAATTACTGTAGTATACAGAGAGATGAATTCAGGAAAACCTTTATTCCCCAGTCTGACTTCTAGACATTCATGTCGATTTAGTGAGCAGTCTTTTAAAAAGACTGCAGTTCTTTGATAGCATTACAAAAATTATATTATTTAATTATAAAAATGGTATTGTAGGATAGAATTTTAAAATATTTTAACTATATTAAGGAAAGGAAAATTTTCCTTTCTATTAAGTTATATTTAACATTCGCATTTAAAAGACTGAACTGTAGCGATCATAATTACATACTTAACACCTAAATTGAGTCATTTGTACTGAATACTGTGGCATTTAGAAATAACAGTTTTTAAATTTAACATCTATAGAAGCTACTTCTAGTTTATACACTTAAAATTTTCAAAATGTTCACTGTTTTGCTAATCCTTAATATTGCTATTGCTTCCCTAGAATTGGTCCTTGCTAATGATTTTTTTCCTGTCTTCATGAGTGTCTGTTAGGAATCACTTTTACCTTAAAGATACTGCTTCTGTGACTTCCATGATATGTCATAGAGGATTTGACAGTGTTCTAAATAGGAAACCTGGGAGATTAATTTATTCTTAGTCTATGTTGAAGGCATTTTATAATCAGACAGTTTTTCTTAATATGTTAAGAATTCTCAGTATAGGATTTTATAAAAAAGTATTCCTTTGAATTCAGTGGTATATGATTCAGCATTCACCCACTTCCTTGACTGAAATAAAGATTTTCATATGAGGTGGATTATTTGCAGCTACTACAAGAATTCCTGCTTTTCAAAAAGATAGACGATGGTATTATTCAAGATTTCCTAAACTATAGTAGTTTCAGATGAACTTAACAGGTTTTCCATGGCTTCTGAATAAGAAGGCAAGCAGAAAACATCAGTCAAACTCATTGTAGTGTTTCAGTGTTATGCATATATATATATATATGTGCATGCTGAATTACAGTGTAAAGCATCACAGTTTGAAAGCACATGCCTTTGACTTATGAGAAAACTAAATCCTAAAATTTAGTTTAGTTTATGTGTCCTAGGTCCAATTGCTCATTAATAATTACTTTGATTTGATAGCTCAGTTCTTCTGACTCTGCCCTAGTATGTGTGTAAAATAATTTTTAAAAATGTTTATGTGTATGAGTGTTTTGAATGCAGGCATGTCCATGCCTGGTGCCCAGAGAAGCCAGAAGAGGTTGTAAGATGCCCTAGAATTGGAGTTATAAATGGCTGTGAGCCACCATGTAGGTGCTGGTATCTCAACCTTGGTCTTCTTTCTACAAGAGCAGCAAGTGCTCCTAAGCACTGAGCCAACTCTCTAGCCTTCCTCCATTGTGTTATTTTAAAAGCAAATTCTAGATACATAATTTCATCTACAATAGATTCTTAAAATTTTCTTGAACTTTTAAGGGACTATGACTAAGCTATGACAGTTTTTATTTTGCCTAATTCAGTGGCATAATGCCTTACCTTGAATCATTTACTACTTTCTTTGGTTTTTAGAAAGTATCTGCTAAATGGGCTCTTAAGTACTCTTTAGTTAAGTGCTATAGTACTGTTTTATGTCCCTGACATAAACTATGCAATAATAGTCTAATCAAATACGTTTTGAGGAATGAAACTCTTTGGTCTACTTCCTTAAGTGCTTTCAAAAACTTTAGATATGTAAAACAAGAAGACCACAAGGGTAAATGTTGGCTAATTTCTGTGAGGATATGTTATTAAATCTTTTCTAAATTGCTTTTTTCTTTAAAATTATTTTTAACTTTATCATTTATCCTTTTGGGGTTGATCAAAAACGCATTGACAAACTGAAATGACTTTTTAGGGTGTAATTTGAGACCATAGTCTTAAACTAGCTAACTAAAATGTAGTTATACCCTAATAGACTAACCTGTATGTATGTGTGTAAAAACGTTTTCCTATCTCATACAAGGTAATTTTTGCTTCCTGGTGTCATTTGTGTGGAATTTTGGAATGTGTTATCTCTCACAATAAGTGGTTGGATTTTTTAAATTAAGATTTAAGACAACCTAATTCTCTCAGAAGTAGTTAGTTTTATATTATTGGAGTGCTGCTGGAATGTGATACTAAAATATACTACTGAAAATTAAGAAATTTTATTTTGTTAATTATAACTTTGATTCTCAGATGCAGTATTATATTGATAAATAACTGCTATCATCTTTTTAAGAGTTCAGAACATAGATCAGCAGTTTGTTAAGATATTTTTGTACTGACATTTTAATAGGTTTGGCTACCATAATGGAAAATAGGTTCTTTTAAGCACTGATTATATTTGGATTCTTCTAATGTTTGGATAGCACATTCTTATGGTGCTGCTAGACTTTATGCATTTTGGAGGTACTGCATGTATCTTCTATTCTGTTAGAGATTTTTCTGCCACTTGTGTGTTTGCAATAACCTATTAAAAGGTATATAAAGAAATATTTTCTAGTATATTGCTTTTTACTATAAAACAGTATAATAGTAAACACTATTGATCCGCTCTATTTTTTTCGATTATCTAAGCTTCAGAAAGGGACTAGATTGAAGTTACGTCTAGAGGTTTTTTGTGCAGTTTTAAAAACTAAATATCATTGGCTATCTTAGGGAACATTTTAACCAATTTTTTAAAAATTAAAGTATTTATATTTAAATGAGCTAAAGTATACCAAAATGTACTTTTTATAAATTAAATACAGTTTGTAGTTATTTGCAGATGTTACAAATCAGAAAAAAGTGAGTACTGTTAACAGGCCTAAGTTCTGCCTGTTGTGCTGGCACCTGCCTTTAACCTAGCTGGAGGCAAGGGCGAGTAGATTTCCATGTGTTCCAGGTCAGCCAGGATTATACAGTGGGACCCTGTCTCAAAAAGGGGTCTAATTTACCACCTATTGTGTATATATCCAGGCATGTATCTCTCTCCTTTTTTAGTAGTAAAGAGAACCTAGAAGATTGTATGTATGGACTAAAGTAAAAATAATTGCTGTAGGTAATTTTTGTATGGATAGATCTATAAAACTGGAATTTAATTTTATAAGAAGTGATTTTTATAACTGATAAAATTATAGGCAAAATTTTTACATTGTACAATTCCCTTATCTGCTACAGTTTGACTTTGCATTGTCAAACTTCAAAAATTATACTAGATTTTTTAAGGTTAATGTGAAAGCTAAGATAACTTGATCATAACTCAGCAATTTAGAGATGCAGAATTTACTTTACCATAATTGTGAAAGGATAGCATTTTATAACAAGTACTGTCTTGTTAATTTGCTACTTAATCCTGAGCTGCGTTGTCTGTGAACTGAGAAGCAATTTATGTCTTTTAAAATAAAATGCAACAAAGAATATAGTTTATCACCAAGATTGTTAAGTAGTTTTCTGAGTGGATACACCTAATTTTCTGTCTTAAATTTTTGGAAAACTACTTTTCATTTTCTTCTGAAGTCATCCAAGATTTTGTGGAAATGTTAAAATTTGCTAAAGCCTTTTGTAAGGCATCATCACTCTGTATAGGTTATTTATAAGAAGAAATGTTTCTGTGAGATCCAGACATTTCTAAACTACTTCCAGTATGATTAGTCCCTTCCCTTCCCTGCTGTTACTGTTAGTGAGGAAAGATATTGCTAGCTCATCTCTAATGCTGTCAGCTTCTTTTTGCAGCTGTCTGATTGGAGTTAACTATGTGGTAACTGGCCATGGATGAGATTGTTGTAGATTATGATCCCTTCCCTTGGAGGAATTTTAAAAATTTCCCCTTTCTCTTTCTGTTCTTAGCCAACCATTGCATGGATTCCATTGGAGAGAGGTCTGCTCTGGCACATAAGGAAAAATGCTTTTGTTTCTATTTGACTTTATTTTTTAGAGAATTAAAGATTAAGACCAAGATATAACAAACCTAGGGAGAAGCAGGCATGCTACATACAGAGTTGAAATTTGTGATATAGATGATGGTAAAGAATGATGAGGTCTGGTTAAGTGGAGTGTGCAAGATATTGAAGGTTTTAGAAGTGAAGGCAGAGGGATGTAATCTAGTGATCAGCTGATCTCTCATCTAGACCTTTGAAACCAACCTGTAACAGACAAACGCTTGTTTCTTCCATTAGACTCCCACTTCCCATGAAAATACAATGATAGTTTACTAAAGTATGTTGAAAGTATGCTCCAATGCCTGCCTTTCTTATGGAATATAGGAAGTATAGATACAAAACCTATTAAAATGACCATACATGGTATTTGTTTATATCACTTTGCCATTTTTCTGTTTACAATGTAGCTTGTTGACCAATATGTTAATTTTTATGACTTTTGCTACATTAAAGTTTAAAATATTAGGACTTTGAAGGTAGAAGGAAAGTTGGCCATTATGTAGTTCAGAAGCCACTTCATTTTACAAATGTGGAAACAGAATCAGAGTAACCTTATCTGCTAAGTTCATCAGAGAGATCTCCAGAAATTTGGTCCATTAGAGTCTAACATAAGAAAGTGTCTCTTTTCAAACACTCACCCTCCTCATTTTTATTATCACTCAACATGCTTGCCTCTCCATGTGTAACTCCCTGTTCAGAAATTCTCAGCTTTCCAAGTAGGCCTCATTGTCTTGAATTTCTAACTACCTGTCATATTTCTACTTACTTCAGGCAAACAGTAAATAATGAATAGTTTTTTGAACAAATAAGTGGCTCTTTGCTGTTCTGTTGGTAACTGAGATAATAGAACAAGGTGCATCAATTTGATTCAACTCGTTCATTAACATAAACATACACACATATTTAGTAGAACTAGCAAAGATACATACTTGAGAATATCAGCTTAATGTCATAATTCCAGCAAAAGCCTGTTAATAGTCCCATTACTATTCCTTTTTTTGTTTGTTTGCCTATTTGTTTATTTGTTTGTTTGAGGCAGAGTTCCCTGTGTAGCTCTGGCTGTTTTGGAACTTACTCTGTAGACCTGGCTGGCCTTGAACTCAAAGAGACCCACCTGCCTCTGCCTCTTGGGGAGTGCTGGGATTAAAGGTATATGCCACCACTGCTGGACTCCCTTTACCATTTTTATTGGCAACTTTTTATAGCAATAATTCACATGCTAACCATTTAGTGTGCTATTTAATATTTACATATTAAATGTACAATTCAGCAGGTTTAATATACTTACACAATTCTACAGCCTTAACTATAATGAATTTTCACCACTCTCCTGTCCCTTGTCCAAGATGAAAACAAACCTCTACCCATCAGAAATACCCCGTTTGCCTACGCTTACATACTCTCATCTCCAACACTAAACGATCATGAATCTACTCTGCCTGTGTGGGTTTCTCTATTCTTTACATTTCATGTATAAGAACTCTATAGTATGCACTGAGTCATATGTTCATTCAGTGGTAACACTTTAAAGGAATCACCAGACTGTTGTGGCAAGCAGCTGCACCAATTTGCACTTCCTTCACCAGAGTATCAGTAGCACCAGGACTTCTTTTTGTTTGTTTCCTTAAACCTTCCTGGTGCTGGCATTGAACCTAGAGCCCCAAGTGTGTTGAGTCAGCATTCGGCACTGAGCAACACCCTTCTTCCTCCCCTCATCTTTTCTATGAGTGACATCTTCTTGGATGAATTTGCATTTTATTGCGATTTTGATTTTCCTAATGGCATCTTTTGATATGCCTATAGACCACTTGTATATCTTCAGAGAAATGCTACTCAGATCCCTTACCCACTTTCAGTTAAGATTTGTCTCTTTATTTTTAATTTGTGAGAGTACTTTATATATTCTAGATATTAAACTTTTATCATATAAATGAGTTGCAAGTGGTGTCTCTAATTCAGTAGGTTATCTCTTATTTTTTTATACTTTACAATATAAAAGTTTTAGCATCATTGACTAGTCTGAGGTCAAAAAATTGCAGCACACTTTCTTCTAAGTTTCAGCTTTTCAATTTTAATCTCTGATCCATTTTTTGCATCAGATATGAAGTAGAGACTTGCCTTCATTCTTTTATATGATTATCTAGTTTTCCTAGCACTAATTTTTTTAAGGCTATTCCTTCTCCATTGAAAATACCTTAACGTTTTTTTGCCCATTGATAAGTTCTATCCTTATACCAGTACTACATTGCCTTCGTAGTTTTAGCTTTGGATTAATCTTTAAAATTGGGATATGTGTTTGTATAGCCTTTTCCTTTTTCTTTTGCCCCTCCCTCCCTCCTTCCCTCCCTCCCTCCCTTCCATTTGTTTATTTAGTTATTGGTTTTTTTCAAGACAGGGTTTCTCTGTAGCTTTGGAGCCTATCCTGGAACTAGCTCTTCTAGACCAGGCTGGCCTAAACTCACAGAGATCCGCCTGCCTCTGCCTCCCAAGTGCTGGGATTAAAGGCATGTGCCACCACTGCCCGGCCCTTTGGTTTGATTTTTGAGTCTCTAAAATTTCTAAGCAAAGTTTATCCTACAGAAAATCCCTTTAGATTACTACAGCGAAACTGTTTGGAATTCTGATAAGGATTTATTAAAATTAATGTATTAATTTTAGTAGTTTTAAAGTGGATTCCTTAGGATTTTCTGTGGATAAAATTTAATTTTCTGCAAATTGATACAACTTTACTGTATTACTTTTCATCTAGGTGCCTTGTATTTCACTTTCCTGCCTAATAGCCCTAGCTTACAGTAGTACTTACAATAGTAAGTACTTAGAACGTGGAAGCCCTTACCTTGCTTCTGATCTTAGGCAAAACATTCAGGGTCTTTCCACCATATGTCATCTGTGCAGGTTTTGTAGGTAAATACTCCTTATCAGGGTAAACAAGTTCCCTTGTATCCCTAGATTTTTTAGCATTTTTTCATCATACTAATTCCTATTAGTGATTTCTTCTCTTATGCCCCCACAGTGTGATAGATTTACTATTTTATGTATTTTCAAATTCAACAATATTTATGGGTTATTTCAAAGGAAAAAAAGAAACTTGATAAGAAAAAAAATCTTATAAAAATACTAATATTGTTAAAGAATATAACACTGGTCATCACTTTTACTATATTCAAATGTGAAGATTTTTGTCTTCCTTTTCTCTCTCCATCATATAGGAAGTAGTTATTATGCAGAGCGAATATGAATAAAGTTCACTTGCTACCTGATCTTTAAGGTTTATTGTTATTTTGAATATTAAAGTTATTGATCTGTCTTATAGTTATTGCTCTACAAATGGCTTTTTTTGGTTATTGCACTATGTCAGCTGGTTGTTTTAAATGATCACTTATATGATCAGTACTTTTTTCCTTATTGTATGACATCAGCTGGTTATTTTAAATGATTACTTACATGATCAGTACTTATTTTGACAGTGTTCCACCAGGTTTGCTTTGGAGGGTTTTGTGTTTTGTAGCATAGGCATTTTAAGAGTTTAGTAAACTTCTGCATTTATCTTCAAGCAATACAAGAATGCTGTGGTTATTTCACAGGACATTTTTAAGTCTTTCCACGCATAGTAGAAGTCCTAAAGGAATTAATGTTAAAAACTTTTACTCTTGTATACCTGAGACACCAAAGGCATTTGTTTAAACTTTCAACATAAAAGTAGTCCATGATACTCTTTTATAAAAAAAAAAAGATTTATTTATTGTGTACCTGTGTTCTGTCTGCATGTATGCCTGCAGGCCAGAAGAGAGCACCAGATCTCACTACAGATGCTTGTGAGCCACCATGTGGTTGCTGGAAACTGAACTCAGAAGACCAGTCATTGTTCTTTATCTCTGAGCCATCTCTCCAGCCCCCAATGACATTCTTGAACTGTAACCTTAGACAGTTCTGCAAGATGCTTTCTTTCTTAATCCAATAGCTTTTGTGTCTATAAATGTGAAGTTAGTGACATGGCCTTTTTAATGTTCTTAAAAAACTTACTTGATCCTGTGGCTTAATACATTTTTGTAACTAATTTTTCTAGGGTATGCTTATTTGTAAGCTAAATTATTATTAAAGAGACTACCTCAGGACTTTCTTATGTTCTACAAAATACAGCACTCCCCCATCCATTACAGAGAATTAGTAGTATTAATTTTTTAAAATTATGTAGTGAAATAGGATGTGTGATGTCTAATTCCAAGTGCTCTGCTGGTGTATATGCCCTTTGCTTTGCTTTGCTTTGCTTTGCCTCCTTTTGCCTTGTTTTGTTTTGTGAGGTGGGATCTGGTTCTGTAGCTCAGACTGGCCTTGAACTTTCTTCTTGTCTTAGCTTCCCAAGTGCAGAATTACAGGTATTTACCACCACACCCAGCTGGTAGTCATACCTCTTTCAAGAGGTATTAGCTGTTTTGTCACCATTACAATTGGTGACAAAGTCTTAGGTTCCATGACAAAGAAAGAGAAAGATCTTTAATGGAATTTTAGGAGCCTTATCACATATAGGACCTGCTAGTAGTCAAACCCTGAACTCAGAGTAGACAGAGGAGAATATTGAGTTTTGCTGGAGAAAGATATATTGGGTAGTGAGAAATAAATAAAAACATCACATACCTAAAGAGATTCCTATCCTTTTCCCCACTACCACTTTTTTAAAATTCTACTTGAAGATATTTTTCTTTTTATGGAAAAGTTGAACTCTTTATTCCCTTTTATCCTATACTTATTGGGTAGTGATTTTCTCAACTTATATATAAAAAAAAAATCAGTTCTCCAAGATGGATTTTTTTCCCCCTGCTGTGAAGACAGCCAGTTTTCCTTGCTGGAGAACTTCTCTGGCCCTGGTTATTTTTTAACTGAGTGAAGTCACTATTTCCCTTGGAAGAAGAGGATCTGCAGTTTATTCTAGTTGAAAATATACAAATGATCCCTGACTGAGAGAAGCTTCTGGAAGAAACATGACGGTTTTAAAAGACCCAGTCATGCAATGTTAACTTTAACTTTGAAGAATGTAAAGAAAGTAGTTCTTTTAAAGAAGACACCTGCCTGGATCCTATGTGGGGAGAACAACTAAGCGCTTGCCATCTAGAGAAAGAAGAGATATACTTGAGAAAACATTTCCTATTTTAGAACTTTGGGAAATGCCATATTTGCTTCACTGATTTTCAGAAGACCGAAAAGCCCTTGATGGAGGAGGAAAAAAAGAAATGTTTGTTGAAAATCAAAATAACTTCCTGATGAAGATAGCAAAAAAAAAAAAAAAACAAAAAAAAAACCAACAACCCAAGCAACCTTGTTTGCTTGGACTTCTAAATAGAACTGGTTTATAGATGTTATTTCTTTTGAAATTTAGCTAATATAGCAACTTTTTACATGTAATCTTGGCCCATGTAACATTGCTCAAGCATATATGTTGTCGTGTATCCATCGCCCTACCTCACAGGGATGTTGTGAGGCAAATTTTAAATCTTCCCAAAAAATGTCTATAAATAGATTCATGCCTATCTCTTTGTTGATAGTTTCTGTTTATTTAAAAACTTAAAAGTGCCTTATTATATCTATAAATGAATATTAGGTAACCTTTTGAAAGATAATTGCATTGTATTTGATTCATCAGTGATCATCCTGTACAAAGAATAATTTGGTTACATAAGGTGTTAAAGTGATTCTTTTACTAATGAGCTTTTAGACAATAATAATAAAAGCTATGGTAAAAATGTCTGGGTTCCCCTTTTATTTAATTGCTCTTACTATATAAATAAAGATTTGATGAATACTTCATAATATATTGAAAGAAAATTTGTATCTGTTAATCAGAAAATAAGGAAGTGAATCAAAGGATTCAAGCTTATACACTGATACTTATAAACAAATAAAAATTCTTTCCTGTACAGGTATATCATTGAAATATTATTTGATGATTAAACCTATATGCTGTAAAAGGGAAAAGGGCAGTGGTTCTCAACCTGTGGGTTCCTTGGGGTCCAAAGACCCTTTCATAGGAGTAGCCTAAGACCATTGGATTTACGTTACAATTATAACAATAGCAAAATTACAGTTATGAAATAGCAACAAAAATAATTTTATGGCTGGGGTCACCACAGCATGAGGAGCTGTATTAAAGGGTCGATGCATTAGGAGGATTGAGAACCTCGCTTCTAGTTGAAGGTGTTGGTCTGGTTGTTGGTTGGTTTTGCAGTGCTGGGGATGTAGGATCAAGTAGGTCACATGTGCTAGGCAGGCACTCCTAACACTGAGACATACCCTTGTACATAATACCTTTTAATAAACTTTACAAACTTCACTAGATTCCCACTACCTAACTATCCTATATACCCTAGATTACTCAGAGGATAAACGTGTGGGAATGGGAGCTAAAGAAGGGATCTTTAATAAAATACTATAATGAATTTCCTTCCCTCCTGTTCCATTCTCTCCCACAACCTGTGTGTGCATGTGTGTGTTCTTTGTTTGCTTTGTTTTTGCAGTGCTGAGAATCAAATTAGGATCTTTACATATTAAGCAAGCTTTTTACTAGTAAGTGTTATCCACAACCTGATTGCTCATTTAATAGTTTTGTGATCCACAGTCATTTAAGCATTTTGTGTATATCTATTGCTCTAAGTAGGTGGAAGTGGCCCATACTGTAGTTTTCCAATTCCACTTTAATATCCACACTTGAATACTTACAACAAGCATATTTAGGGGATTTTTTTCTCTTACTAAAAATTATGTCAGCAGTGAGCAATGCAGTGAATTTGATAGCAATCATTAAATAATAAATAAAACTATATATAAAAATCAATAAAGCTCCTCAAAATTAATCTGAACCTTTTTATATACCGAAAATTAACTTTAATTTTAAGACGTCAGTTATTGCTTAAAAAATACTTATTAAAAAAGTATCCCCGTGCTGGAGAGATGGCTCAGGTTGAGAGCACTGTTTGCTCTTCCAGAGGTTCCAAGTTCATTTCTCAGCAACCTCATGGTGGCTCACAACCATCTATGATGAGTTCTGATGCCTTCTTCTTTTGTGCAGGCAAACATGCAGGCAAAACACTGAATACGTAATAAATAAATAATCTTTTTTTTAAAAAAACTATTTGAAAAAAGTATCCTCCATATTGCATGTAACATATGCTTGCCTTTCTAGCTGAGGTGTTATGGAGACTAGTGTTAAAAGCTATGAACATGTGCTTCAGAGACATGTGGAGACAGACACTGGTACCTTAGCAGTGTTGATTTCTCATATTTAAAACAATGCTTTCTTCAACCAGTTTTATTATGGGAATAATTTATAGGATTCATCTTGAACCTAATTTAATTCAAGAAATTAATTTTATGGGAAATATGAATTTGATTAAGAATTTTGGAATATAAAATACTTCAAAATCTGAGACTTCAATATGATGCCACAAACGGAAGATTATTCATCTGACCACAGGTAGTAACTCATAGTCAGTGTTGGTTTAGGCAAATCAAAAATCCTGTATAAAATAATCTGCAGACTGTATATGTGAGATGTATATAAAACATACATGAATTTCACACCCAAGATACTTCATTATGATATGAAAAATTTCTAAATCTGAAACACTTCTAGTTCAGTGTATTTTAGATAAGGATAGTCTAATCTGTAGTGAAAAGGTTTTGTCATCATTTTGGTCTCGAATATAGGGATTGCATTTGGGTTCTTCTGCCTCCAGTACATTCATTTCAGCACATGACTTGTTTTCAGCTGTTAGGAAAAAGGGAAAGGTTAGGATGTGATTTCTAAGTAAGCAAGACTTGATTTCCTTAATGTGATCCTGTCTTTAGTCAAGAACTGAGTAAATATATCCTCTGTCTTCGGTGGCTGTGTCTGGGAGTCAGTACTAGCTTTATAATTGCTAAGACATGTGATATTACTGTGCTATATAAAGGAACCCTTTTCATTCAGCTAATTAGCTAGCTCTGCCTTTAAATGTAACCTTAGGAAAAGGAGTATCCTATGCTTTGGCATAATGTGCACACATAATTGAAATTATTTAAATTCCTTCCAGATGGCACTACAGATTCAAAGTGTATATCAGTTACTACTTTTCAACAATAGATTCATGTAAAATTAGAGCACTATCCTAATATATCAGATGAATTCATAAGCTCTTGGAATGGATTATTATAATGAGATAAGTTTCAGAAGCATATTGTTATCTGGTAACTAGACTTAAAGATTGCAAAAAGGTTGATAAATAGGTTATAGGTTGAATTAAATCTCTTATACTTGATAATTTGGAGTTTAGCAGTATTTTTTAAAATGATTTATTTTTACCTTGTGTGGATTAGTGTTTTGCCTACATGTCTGTGTGAGGTGTCAGATCCCCAGGAGTTACAGATAGTTTAAAGTTAGAGAAAGTTTTGAGCTCATGTGGGTGCTATGAATTGAACCCAGGTCCTCTGGAAGAGCGGCCAGTGCTCTTACCCACTGAGTCATCTCTCCAGCCCGAGTTTAGCAGTATTAATAATAGCCTGGGAATATAGTGAAGTCCTGACTAGGTGGGCTCAATCCTAAGCATGTTCACACACACAAACACACGCATACACACACAAATATTAACTGGCCAGCTGAAAATAATTTGTTCTCTAAAGTGGCTTTCTTAGCATCATTTTACCAATTTATGGAAAATGATAGCATCAGATGTTCATTCTTTGGGCAACCTTTAATGAATGATAGAATACTGTATCTGGAAAAGCAGTAAGGACATCTAGCACCCTAAGTAGTGCTAATTGATTCTTTATATGTGAGCCACACCTACCTGTCCAGCACAAGTTCTAGACTAGTTTAGAGAAGTAAAGTATTTTATACAGGGGCCAGCAGAGGTCGCCCTTTGTGTTTAATTTACTGAAATTCAATAATATCAATGCCATTTTTGTTATTTTTAAATTTTTTTCCTGGGGGGATAATTTTGTAATGATTTATTTATGAATGTTAGTTTCAGAGTCTGAGTGCCAAATCACATGCCATATCCTTAGTTCTTTTAAAGAAATAAAGTAATAGTGGGGTATATGGAAGTCTGCTTATTAAAGGGTAGCCAGGTTTATATTTATCCCATTTTTATAAACTTTTGTTTTCTCTTGTCTCATGAGAAGTAGAACAGACACCATTACCTATTTTTTCCCCCAGAGGGAAAAAATCTGAAGCATAGAAATGTTAGGGATTTAAAAAAAAAAAACAAAACTGTTCTTTTTTTTTTATTCTTAGAAAATTTCATTCACGTATACAATATATCTTAGTCATATCAATCCACAGTTCCCCCTTCATACCTTCTATCCATCTACCTCTCTCCCTCCCAACACCTTAAGCTCAGTTCATGCAGTCTCTCTGAGCATGGCTGTAGGGCCATTCATAGCAGCTTGGGCAACCTACCAGTAGCCATACCCAGGTTAAGGAACTTTTACAGATCCGTAGTAATAAGAATTAGGACTTGGCTGATCCTCTGCAGTCTTTTTCTTGGTCTGTTGTGAAGAAATTTTAAGTCTCTAAAGGACACCAAACTTGAAAAACAAATAATTAACAGAATTTAGTCATTATGTGGGACAAAAATAGGATTGCCTAAAAAGTACAATTGAAATGCAGTGAGTATTGAGTCTGTAGACATTTATTCATTTGAGGACATATGAATTTAGATTAAAGCCATAAGATCATGTTCACTTATTTAGTCATTTTTTTTTTTATTCTTGACAATGTGTTTGATCATGTTCACCTTTATCCCTTTCTCTTAGCTCTACCCCCAGTCTCTCTGGAGCACTTCTTCCCAGTACTGTCCCCCTGCTTTCAGGGGTTTGTCTTTCCCTATAACCTACAAAATTTAATAAAGGGTATTTGCACATGCATGGGATAGTGTTATTTACTGGATCATGGGCAGCTTACCAGTGGCTGCACCCCTAAGGAAAAATGTCTCGTCCTTCTCTGGAAGCCGTTAACTCATTACCTGAGGGCTGCCTCCTATGTCTCTTCCCCATCCATCCTGGAATTTGATAGGCTCTATTTGTGCAGATAGCCCATAACTGCCATTGAACTTACAAGGCAGTGGCCATGCCATGTCCAGAAGACATTTCACAATACTCCTCATCTTCTGTCTCTTGAATTGTTTCTATTGCCTTCTTTAATGTTAACCGACCTTTAGTGGAAGGGTGGTGCAAAGAGGTCCCGTTTTGAGCTGAACACTCAGCAGTCACTCTCAGCACCATGGCCAGATATAAGTTTCTGCCTTAACCACTGCCCACTGCAAAAAAAAAATTTGTCTGGTATCAGGTTGAGAACACCATTAATCTCTGGGTATAAACAAATATTTAGAAGATGGCTTGCCTTCGTGTTCATGTTATATTTGACATATGTCTTGGAGTCTAATGCATATGCTTATGTGTTTGTAGCCATAATAGTCTTAAGTACCTGATAGATTATATTTTCAAATAATTATAGGGGACCTTTGTTTGCATAATGTATGAGTGTAGGCCACAGTATAATGTCCTTATACATGATTTCTTTGCTCAATGATTAGGTAATGTAACACTAAGATTACATTCTGTATATTTACCAAGTAGCTAGCTGTTGATCTTAGATCTTAGCTTAGAGCTAAGCAATTCGTACCTGAAATCATAGGATCAGCAAACATTGGTACTCATGTCCTGAGAGTGCTCAGATTTTTGTGTAAGCATATTGCAACCCATGTGCATCTAGAGAAACATCAAAAGAAGTTGAATTTTCTAACATAGCAGCAAAGGTATTATGCAAAACGAGTGTTTCTAGAAGTTAGGGGTATTTGGAAGGCACAATTATGTCTGTGGTATTTAGTGTGTGTGTGCGCGCACATATTCACTCACATATATAACCTCATGCATTGGATGTCATTTGACACATTGTAAGTGCAAAGTTGTCATCCATATGGCTTACATATTCTCCTGCCCTCATGGTGCTTGTAAGAACAATTCATCCATCTCTATAGATGCTTGATACATGATTCCTATCAAATGAGTATTGAGGTGGGCTGATGAATGTTTACTGCCAGACTTGACTTGACCAGTGTATGATATTTGTGTAGGTTCAAGGTAGTTTCGCCCTCATCTTGAGATCATAGAAATGACATCTGGAAAGCTAAAAGCTTGGAAGAAGTCAGAATTCTTTCCCACTTAGCTTTAAGAGTAAAAGAATAGGAGGAAGATGTATTTTTAAGTTTTCTATCCTCTTAAGTGTTTTGAGGACCTTTGCCATGCTTATTCATCCTTGAATCTCACTGTCTTGATACAGTGTGTGAAACATTGTCGAGGCTTAATAAACATCTGCTGAACAGGTTATTCATTATTAGACCTCTTTTCCCTCCCCTGTTGTTAAGGTAGAAAGTCGTGCCCCAGAAAAATATTAGAAAATACTATTGACTTACCACATTTAATACATTGACGGCTTGAATTAAATTTGTAAAATATATATACTGGTAGATACATAGTAATCATCAAAATGTAACATCATAGATCAATAAAATAGAAATATGTCTTTGTGTGACAATGGCACTCATGCATATTGAGTAGTTGCAGTTATCTAAACTTTAAATCATTAATTTTAATCCTTACAATATAAGTAGGAATTGTAGTTTGTAATAAGTATTGTTTCCACTTTACAAACAGGAGAACTTGCAGAACAGAGTATAAGTCATTTACCCAGAGTTGTCCTGGAAATTACAATCAGAAACTTCCATTTCAATCCATCTTTTTAACTGAATTATAAATGCTAAGGAAATGTACTTGCAGGGATAAAAGCATTCATTTTGCCTTTTGTTTTCAGGTACAGAGTAATCTGTTATAGTAATCATTTTTATTTTCCTCCCATATTTGTTTTTTTGTATTTACAAGTCTAAGTCTAAATCAGTGTACAACTTCAACTTGCATTGCCATTATCAAAATGTGGGGCAGGAAAAGGAAAGAGACGAAAGGAAAGGAGTGGGGAGGAGGAAAGGAAAGGTTTGGCTGGCATACTTCTTATGGCTACATGAAGATAACTGAAAGGAAAAGCATTTGTGTTTACTCACCACGTGACAGTGTACAGCCTATCATGGCAGAGACAGCACAACTGCGGAAGCAGCTCAGGACACTGGCAGTGGGAACCTAAGGGCTGCTGGTTACAGCACATGGGGGGGTGAGATGGAGGGAGCACAGACTCAAAGTATAGCCTGGCTCTAACCCCAGATGTGCCCTTCCCAGCAGTCTGCTTTCTCCAGCTGTGTCTTATCTCCTAAAGGTCCCCAAAGCAGAAAAACCAGCTGGAGTATTCGAATACACAAGCCCATGGGGAGCAGTGCAAGTTCAAACCATAGCATTCCACACCAGGCTCAGGACCATCTCCTAATGCAAAATGCATTCAGTTCAATTTGTGAAGTTTCTGTACTCTTACAATTCCAACATATGCCGGAGTCCACAGTCTCTGCTGAGACTCAAAGCAGACTCTTAGCTGTGAACTCCTGTAAAATAAAAAACAAGATACCTGCTAGGCTCCTACAATGGCGTAGAATAAATGTTGCTATTATACAAAGGGAGAATTGGGAGATTCCCAGGCAGACCGAAAACCAGCAGGGCAAACACCAAACTCTGCAGCTCCTCCTCAAACCTTTGCAGCTTCTGATGATAGCATCTTGGCGCCCAGCAGACTTTGGCAGCATGCTCTTTTCCTTCTAAGATACAAATCTTAAATGTAGATACTGAGCCAAACCTCTTTAGATAGTGTACATCTTCTTCATATAAAACTCAGAAGCCAAAATACATAAATGCCCAAATTTTGTCAAATTTGTTAGACAATTCTAAGTTTCTGAAACTTTGTGAAGGAGAGGCACTTCTGATTACATTAAGCATGAATACCATTTAGCACTACTGAGGTCTTCTGTGGGTATTCTATAAGTAGTATCAGTAAGTACAATCTCACATAAGTTTATCTTCTTGCATTTCTTTATTTTCTTTTACAAAAATGTATCTGAAAGTGTCATTTTACTTCCAAAAGATAAATGCTTTTATGGTGTGGGAATAGAGTTCAGTGGCAGAGCATCTGCCCAGTACACATGAGCCCCTGGGTTCAGTCCCCAGCAAACTTAAGATTAATGACTTTCAATTGCATGATTCTTGAAGAACCAGCATGGCAGTTAGACATACAGGTCTTTATTCACATAGTTCCCCTGAAGTCTTCTACAAATCACTGACAATTGTAGAGGTACAGTTAACCTGGTTGAGAAGTAAGTAGTCAGTTATCACAAGGTGTTTGTTCCAGCAGGCTGTTTATATGGGTGAATACAGTGTATGAAGAAGGCTCTCATAGGCTTGGGATGTGTGGGTTTGGGGGGTTCTTTTTGAATGATAACTGGGTAAACCTCTTGATCTGTGTTTTAGGAGTAAGCTCTAGTTTTACCACAGCCCTCATTTGTCCACAGAAGCCAGCTTACCAAGTATTAATAGAAGGAAAATAGCACTTTGGGCAGTCTGCATTTAAATGTATTATAAAACTGTTTATGTCCATGTAAATATCTGCAGATTTTGTACTCCGTTTCCATAGTGTAGTCTTCAGACTATTTAAGAATTTCATCCCGGGGCCTGGAGAGATAGCCCAGGGGTTAAAGCACTGACTACTCTTCCAAAGGACACAGGTTCAATTTCCTACACCCACATGGCAGTTCATAACAGTCTGTAACTCCAGGTTCTAGGGGATCCAGAACCCTCTTCTGGTCTTCTAGACAACAGGTATACAGACATACATGCAGCAAAACACCCATACACATAAAATAAATTTTAAAAGAAAATGAATTTTACCCCAGATTTAATATTTTAATTTTAGGCCAGTATATTCTGTTCTCACTAATTATTACCAGTCCATATCCTAAACTCATTGGAAAGTAGTTTTTGGTTTTTCAGTGATTTCTGCATAGCATTCATTCTTAGCACCATCATGTGACTGCATATAGCCAATTATAGATTATCTTTTAGGCAATGAAGCAAAGGGAACATGTAGAAAGAGAAGTTGTAACTCAGTGAGAGAAACTATAAAACAGGATCCTAGTTCAAGTCCTAATCCTTCAACATATCTGGAGTTGGTCCTCATCAGCCTTTGATTATGATAATCTGTATTAACTCAGATTAATAGTACTGAAATTATTAGTTGTCATATGAAAGTGTCATGTGAAAAATTCTTTCAGAAGGTAAACATGGTGGCACACACCTTTGATCCCAGCACTTAGAAGGCAGAGTATGTGGATCTCTGATTGTGAGGCCAGTCTGTTCTACATAAGAGTGCCAGCTGGCACCCTCTTCTGGCCTGCAGGCATACATGGAGGCAGAATGTTGTATACATAATAAATAAATAAAATCTTTAAAAAAAAAAAAAAAGAGTGCCAGGTCAGCCAGGGCTCATAGGAGAGCCTGTCTCAAAAACAAACAAAACCAGACAAACAAAAGTTCTTTAAAAAAAAAAATCACAGATTACTGAAAGGATTATTTAGATCAAGGAAGACAGTTTCTGTGATGAGTATGTCCAACTTTGTTTGTCACTGTTCCTGGAAGAACAACAAAGAAAATTTTCACCCACATTATCAATTGTATCATCACCCTACGGCTGAAATATTGGCTCTTGCTAAACTAACTTGGGGTGGAACCAGTGTGACTTGATCACCTTAGCAAGTACAGTGGGCTTTCAGGGTTATAGAGGCCTTTGCCACTGTCCAGGCTTATCAGAGATGCTTAAGAAGATAAACCAAGGGGCTGGAGACATGGCTTGGCAGTTATGAATACTGACTGCTCTTCCAGAGGACCCGGGTTGAATTCTCAGCACCCACATGGCAACTGATAAGTGTTTGTAAATCCAGTTCCTGGGCAATCTGACAACCTCACACCATTGCACAAAAAATGAAATAAATCATAACTTTTTTAAAAGAAAAGGTAAACCAAAAAAAACTCTCCTTGGCAATAGCATTCAATAATAAATTAAGCTTTTTATCTCTATCATTTATTCTTAAGACCATTTGCATAGGGCCTTTGACCAATACCTTTACATTTACCTATTATTTACATAGCCTAAATGTGCACTAACATTTGGTGATAATGAATCTGCCTTGAATGACAACAGAAACAGAATTTTGTTCATGCCATCACTCAAGCATTAAATAGTTTTGTCTTGATTATAGCCTCTTCAGAAACAAAATTAAGCTATAAATGTTTCTGATTCCAAGTACCAAATAATGGCCATTAAAATATTGATTACTATTATCTCCAAAAGATGAAAGGTTTTCATAGCAAAATATTGGGAAACAGATTTTACTATAAAATATCCATTGTCTTCCACCCAATTATGGCTTTGGCAAAGTCTCTATTAATGCCGTCTTTTCAGTTCTACCAGTGTCTAGAGTGATTTCTGTGATTCTTTTTTTTTGCAGTGATACTTAATGGCATGCCAAGCAGTTTTTAATATATTGATTTATTTTTATTTTATGTCCACTTGTGTTTTGCCTGCATGTTTGTCTGTGTGAAAGTGTTAGATTCCATGGAATTAAGTTGCAGACTATTGTGAGCTGCCATGTGGGTCCTGGAACTTGAACTCAGGTCCTCTGGAAGAGCAGCCAGTGCTGTTAACTCTCCAGTTAATCTCTGTTAATCTCTCCAGTCCCACCAAGCAGTTTTTACAGTGGCTTTTTCTTAAGGACTTGCTCTGCAAGGATATTTATTTTCATGTCCTTAGGAAGCTAAGTCAGCATATAGTTAAACTATTTTATCTTGAATAAAGTTGTGATTATATGTTATAGTCTAGCAAATGGAGAACAAGCTTGAATTTAGTAGATCTCACTTTTGCAAAAGATAAATACATGTTCATAAGACTTGAAAGAAGCATCATTTTTCACTTAATAAATAAATCTCATGTCCTGGAGACCTCCTCAGTAGAGAATTCTGGGGGAAAGTTCCTAAAAAACTCTTAGTTATTTTTGTTGTTTGTTTGTTTCAAAAGATAAATCAACATAAACACTGATTTGAATTAATATAATAGACTTGTAATTTCTAGTACCAGCTTGGGCCAAATCTTTCTTAGGTTTTGCTGCAAGTTACCAATGAATCAAGTGAATAGTTAGTTGCCCTCTTTTGGATGGGTCTACAATTCTCTAAATTCACTGATACAGGAAAGCTATTTTTATGTGAAGGTATTTAAAATACTTAATTAAAAAATGGGTCTTTTACAAGTAAATATGGTTGAGAAAGAGTTTAGTGTTCTCATCTAGCTCCTGACAGAAAATAGGCTGTTGTAAATTTTCAGTAGGAATCTCTGTGGACTTTAACACCTTATATTAGGAGCCAGCAGTGAGACTAGAGTGATCATAAAATTGGGGCTTTCTGTGGTCCTTTAGCTTAATGTCCTCCCTCAACCACAGCTACATTAGAAAGCTCCAACCACAGGAGGCCAGGCCGGGAGTGTACAGATGTGGCACACATCTGAAGTACATGTCTCAAGAGATCTATGTGGAAACATTGTTTACACTACACAGAGCACAATTATGGGATCCAGGACATTTCTGAGAGCCACCATGACTCTCTCCATCTTAGTAAAAGTGGAGTAAGAACTAGATATTTTTGTGTTCTCCAGAAGCTAATGGGAAGCAGCACAGTAGTGCTGAATGTTTTATGAGCTAAACACGTGATTCAGATTTAGGTCTCACACTGTGTCTCCCCTTTCGCCATCAAAACTCAGTCACAGGCAGCACTTCCGACAACGAGTTCTGTTTACTTATTTTCTTCTTCATTAACTTGCTGAAGTTACTGAGTTCTGCACCAAAGGCTTAAACTTGTCATAAATAATATATCTACAGTACCAAGGAAGAAAACTTAAATCACTCAGTGAGTGCCTGGTGTTGGTTTGACTTAAATTATGTCTATTTTGGTCATTTGCATCACTGATCAAAAAGAGTTCCTTTAAAATGTTTAACATGATAGCTCTTTTGGGCAAATAAAGACATTAATACAAGCTACTTTTAAAAATTAAAATAGTGTGTGGTTTATGCATACCTGTGGTGGTGGAGGTACATGCACATGTGTGAGTACAGAGGCCAAACATCTATATTGTTTGTCTTCCTGTTTTGCTTTCCAGCTCAATTTTTACTGAATCAGGAACTCCCCAAGTTCTAGTCCCCAAGATCTGCTTCCCCAACTTAGGGATTGTAGGCATGCACAGCTGTGCTCAGCTTTTCACATTGCTACTAAGGATCCAAATTTAGGTCCTCATGTCAAGCTCTGAGCAATATCCCCAGCACATGCTAGCTCCTTCTGTACACATGTGAGATATATTAAATGGTTTTAGGAATTCTTAGGACTTTATCATGTGCAGAGTCCACTCTTCTGTCTTCTAATTCACTTTTTGATGCCATAATTAATTCATTCATCCATCCATTCTTTCCATCCATCCATCATCTATCTACCTACATACCTACCTATCAATTACCTACCTACTTACCTACCTTCCTATCTGTTTATTTGGAGGCAGCTCATTACATAGCTTAAGCTGGCTGGGAACTCACTCTGTAGCTTAGGCCAGCTTCAGGCTTGTGGGAATCTTCCTGATTCAGCCTTCGTGTACTGGGATTGGGGCAGAGGATTACAGGCTTAATGTCAGCTAGGGCTACATAGCAAGAATATGACACCCCCTACCCTGAGGTTGGAGGAAGAGCCTACAAAGAAGTATCCCGCTTAATAATAGTAAATAGTAAGAGACAGGTTACAGGGTTGAAAGTAGTAGGAAATTCCCTTCATATCTCAGGCTATTTACCTGTCAAACCCCAAAACCCTTACTCGTGTACTTCCTTTTGACAGATGTATTACTTACTTATAAAGAAGATCACTATGCTTTCATTAAGTAGGAATTTCTGTCCTTTTAAAAAAAAAACCAAGAGGTTTTATTAAGAAACAAAAATTTGCTGGGTGGTGGTGGCACACACCTTTAGTCCCAGCACTTGGAAGGCAGAGGCAGGTGGATCTCTGAGTTCGAGGCCAGTCTGATCTATAGAGCAAGTTCCAGGACAGACACCAAAGCTACACAGAGAAACCCTGAATCAAAACAAACAACAAAAAAAAATTTGCTGGGCGGTGGTGGTGCATGCCTTTAATTCCAGCACTCAGAAGGCTTAGGAAGGCAAATTTCTGTGAGTTCAAGCCAGCCTGATCTACAGAGTGAGTTCCAGGACAGACAGGACTACACAGAGAAATGCTGTCTTAAAAAAAAGAGAAAAGAGGGTGGGGGGACGACAATAATTTGCCATGCATGCGCACACACCTTTAATCCCAACACTCTGGAGACAGAGACAGGCAGAGCTCTTTTTAAGTTCCAGGCCAGCCTGGTTTACTAGGGCTGTGTAGGGAGACTTTGTCTCAAAATAAAGGAAGAAAGGAATGAATAAAACAAAAATCCTAACCTTAAACTGTTGAATGCATTTTTGTTGTTTTTAAGTGGAACTAGCTTGGACCAATAGTTAATACAAACAAACCTAACCCAGAAAGAACACAAACATGTTTGGGTCAGTATTGGTCACTTCTAGTCCCCCCATTTGGGGTGGGATTGTGAAGAACCAACCAGCAGGCCGACTTCAAATCAGGTAGTGCTATGCACTGTTTCCACTTGGGGATTGGCTTCATTCTTGATACAAAGAAACATTTAAAAAAAAAAAAAGACTGTTTGTACCCTATTTTTAAGTATTTGAAAAAAGGTTATCTAAATGTTTTTCTTTGTGGTACATATCTAACATGTATAGAGTACAAACAAGGAGTGACTATTTTAGAGACTCTGATAACAGATCCAGAGCCTGGCAACCTATCTTAGGCAACCCTTCACGTTGGCTTCTTCTCGTGCATTGTGCTCTCGTTTTGAATGCTTTAAGGGAGTATGATACTTTCCTCACAAAACTTTGAGTTTAAATAAAGGGAAACTGAATTTGAAATCCAGCATAAGGAAACTCTCTGGTGATGTTTTTGAAGTATTCTGAATGCCTTGTAGATTTGAAGCCAAGAGTAAACGAACCGGTCCTTTCTGAAGGGAGGCTTTACTGAACAATCAAACACAAGCACAAGAATGAAGGATTATTTTGCCTTATCCCAGCACTCATAGTGTTTCAGTTGTCTCTGAATCACTGGACACATTGGCTTTCTTCCTGAGTAGTTAAGGTGTAACCTTCAAAACTGTGTTGATAATAAAAGACCGATTCATCTTCAAGAATACCCACAATGTTTTTGTATTGGTGGAAATCAGACTCAGGGCCCTGCACATGCAAGTAAGGAGCAACCTCCCTAACATTTTTTTTAACAGATTCTAAAATGTAAAATGCCAACTTAAAATTACACTACCAAAGTTAATCCAAAGATATCAATTACTACTAAATATTAATCTAATAGGTAGGAAACCAGTATCTTAGGGTTGAAGATAAAGGAACATACTTTTTTTCAAAATTGGAAAGAATATTAAAACATATAAATGCATGTAAGAATCTGAGATAGCTTACTTGTAGAACTCCCTTTGGTATGACAATCTTTGGCATTTATAGAAGTTGAAATTATATAAGTCATTTATAACAGAGGCATTTACATATACTTGGTAGCCAAAGGAATATGTGCATAGCCGCAGGAGGAAAACAAAGAAGATCGACAAACCCACACTAAATTGTATTTTACTGCTCTTTAGAAATGCAGTGACCCAAGGAGCAGCTTGGAGGAAATTGGTTTACCGTGTGATAAATTTTGGTTAGTAGGCAAATAACTTATAGATCATGCATTCATTTACCTTTTAATCAGTATAAGAAAATATAGTCACTGGGAGCTGGAGAGATCGCTTGACAATTAAGAGCACTGACTACTCTTCAGAGGACCCTAGTTTGATTCCTAGCATCCTAGCTCACTGTAATTCCAGTTCCATGGGATCCCGTCCCTCCTCTGGCTTCCTTGGGTACTTCCTGTAATTGGTGCACAGATGTACATGTATTATACACATAAGACAGTAAGGAAGAAAACATAAAAACTAAATACTGAACTGTTTCCCTATAGTGCTCTTTCCAGGCTACCTGAGTCTTTGATCTGGGCTGGGGTCTGTGGCCTTGTGCACTGTGCAGTGTTTGGGGGCTCTGAAGAGTAAGAAAAGATTAATGAAAATCCCAAGACAGCATGACTGTGTCGGGGCTCACCACTCAGTACATTGGAACATACTCTTGAAAATAAAAGCATATTAAGAGACTGGGTGCCTTTAACTTTTTCTGTCCTATTTCTGTGACTTTACTTCAGTATCTTACCACCCCAGCCACTTGCTCTTTGTGCCTTATCTGTGTCACTTTCCTTTTGCATATCCCTGCTGCTTTAATCCTTCTCCCCCTTCTATTTCTTATCACTGTCTCCAGTGGTCCGCACACCTCCTCTTCTGATCTGGTAGCACAGCTGGTCTGCTTCCTACCCACCCAGTCTCTTCCCATGCCAGGAGAGCAGAACTTGTAGAACAGTTCTGAGACAGGTCTACCAAGCTGAAGAAAGTCCTTCCAGCTCCTCCAATTATTTGTTCTCGTACGGTCACAGAAAGGACACACAAAAGCACATAGAAAGCTTTCCATTGTATTTTTGGTAGTAGCATATCATTGTTAAAGGAGCTACATACAGTTGCATTTCCCCTTTCTAATGTATAAATTTGTATACATTTTAATAGCTTATACATTTGTAAACAAACACTAGGTTCTCTGTTCTATGTTGTCTGTGCTCTTTTGCAATCAACCCCACTGGCTTTTTGTAATTTATTTTTTATTTTGCAAATCTGATATACAATACTCACTAAAAAGTAACTCCATACCCCCTGACAGCATTTTTGTGTTCCCTGGTCTTGACTGTGTGCCTCAGATATGAGTGGAGACATACAGTATTTGTCTTTGGGGGGTTGGCCCTTGTGTAACATGATGTCCTTGCAGTTCATCTGTTGCATACATTTAGAATTTCCTTCCGTTACATGTACCTACATACTTCATTTTGTCAGTCAGCCAACCACTGAAGGACATAGGGCTGCTTCTGCTGTTTGGCTACCGTGCCTAACCCTATTGTGAGAGTGGGTATTTTATTTTTCAGCCTTTATGCCTTAAAATACTTCTTTAACCCTGTTTTACTAGTACGGTAGCACATATTGTTAGGTAGCTCGATATTAACCTTAATGTTTTGTGGTTTCCTTTTTTTACTTGTGTTTCAGTGAGACTGGTTTCTAATAATTTCTACAGTTATGTCAAATTTCCTGACTCTGTCAGAACCATTCTTTATTTCTATTTTATTCTGACACTGTCTCTTGATTCTTGCTTGTAGTTTCCATTCCTCTGCTGAAATTCACAGTCTGATCTAGCTTGAAATTCACAGTCTCCTTTTCAAGTAAAGCCTCAGAGGGCTATTCACCATCCTTGCTTAGTATGCCCTGCATCTCTGAGTAAGAACCCCTGAGTTGCTTTCTCTTTTGACATTGGCTTCATTTATTGCTCTTTGGTACACATAATTTATTGAATGTCAAATATTACATAAAAAACAGCAATTTATAGTAGTTGTCCCTTAATCCATGGGGGATTGGTTCTAGGATTCCTTGTCAAGACCCAGATCTGTGGGTCAAGTGGCGTGGTGTTTACATATATATCCTACTATACACTTAACTTGTAGGTGAAGTAGACTGTTGCAGTATATATCCTATATAAATAGTTAACACTTTGTTATTTAGGAAGTAATGATAAGGAAAAGTATGTTTATGTTCAGTATAGACAAAATAAGTTTTTCCTAATATTTCCAGCCAGTAGTTGATTGAGTCCATAGATACGGAAAGCCAGCCTCTGTATTTCCTCCTCTACTTGGGCATGACTCTTTCTTATTTTAGCATAGGAGTTCGGTCATTCTGCTTAGGGATTAAACTAGAGTTTGATTTTGTTTATCCTTTCACCCTCTTCTAGTATCTTGTGCTTAGGGTGCCTGGTCCCTGAAGTCCTCTCCTTGTTCTCTCTTGTGCCTCTGCCTGCCAGCCCCACCTGTCCTTTGTCCTGCCTTGTTATTGGCCATTCATTCAGCCCTTTATTAGACCATCGGGTATTTTAGACAGGCTAAGAATCACAGCCTCACCGAGTTAAACAAACACAGCATAAACAAAAGCAATACATCTTTACATTGCTAAACAAATGTTCCACAGCATAAACAAATGTAACACACCTTAAAATAATATTCTACAGCGTTCACCCATGGAGCCGAAGATTGTGGTAAAGAGCTTGCAGGAGAGTGTAAAACTTCCCTCGGTCCGTGTGTGTGCCTTCCAAGAATCTTAGAAATACTTTTTAATAGCTTTGTTGCTCACAAACAAGTATTCCATGCGTGAAAATTTATAATTACTTTGTTGAAATAGAGAATAAATGCATTTACCTAGATTTAACCATAGTATACTGAACATTTATGGTTATATATTAAACTCAAGCCTCCTTAATTTAAACAGTCAGCAAATTTGAAGATACTGGATGTGCTGAATAGTTTTATGTCAGCTTGATGCATACTGGAGTCCTCTGAAGGGAGGAACTTCAATTGAGAAAATGCGTCTATGAGATCAGACTATAGGCAAGCTTGTAGAGCATTTTTCTTAATTAATAATTAAAGATGGGGCAGCCCATTGTAGGTGGTGCCATCCCTGGGCTGGTGGTCCTGGGTTCTATAAGAAAGCAGGCTGAGCAGGCCATGGGGAACAGGCCAGTAAGCAATACCCTCCATGGCCTCTGCATCAGCTCCCACCTCCAGGTTACAACCCTGCTTGAGTTCCTGCCCTGACTTCCTTTACTGATGGACTATGACATAAAAGTTTAAGCCAAATAAACCCTTCCCTTCCCAATTTGCTTTTAGTCATGGTTCTTCATTGTAGCAATAGAAACCATAACTAAGACACTGGAAAATCCTAGGGTAAATTGGAAAATGTTGCTAACCTACTTTAAATATATACTTAGATGGTCCTATCTTTTCTAATAAGTACATTGGTCATATGAATTAGGTTCACCCTAAAGAACTCATTTAACCCTACTTCTCTAAAAGCCTATCTCTAAATACAGTCATATTGTGATACTCTTACGAGTTAGGACTTCAATATATAAATTTAGGTTGTCAGGCTACCATTGAACCTGTAATAAAAGACACTGAAAACCTACTTCAAATGTAGATATCCTGCAGGATGACAATGTCCAGCAGAGCCTCCTGGTACAATTAAATGTCCTGTGTCTTTGATAAACAATAGTCATGTGAGGCTTGTGGCTACTGACTGTATGTTGTGCCTAATGAGACTGAAAAGTGAATTTTTAATTTTATGAATATTGAGCAGTGTAAATAACCATATGCAGCAGTAGCTAACATTTGCATAATGCTTGACCAATCTCTTTATTTAACATGCAGAGACTGGAGGAGCAATATAGTTAAAATATGGGTTCAGTACCACAGTCATAATAATTGAAATAGACATAGATTGAGTTACTAAATTTTGTTGTTGTTGTTTTATTTTGATTTTTGAGATAGGGTTTCTCTGTAGTTTTGGAGCCTGTCCTGGAACTAGCTCTTGTAGACCAGGCCGGCCTCAAACTCACAGAGATCCGCCTGCCTCTGCCTCCCGAGTGCTGGGATTAAAGACTTGCGCCACCAAGACTTGGCCCAGCAAGTTACCAAATTCTTAATGGAGTTTCTACTAATAGAATATAAAATAAAATTGAACTAATAATACATTAAAATGTCCTCATTCTTTCTCTATAAAGATGTTGTAGTTCATCTTTAGAATGGTATTGTATTTTGACAGGTAGATTTGAGAAATAAGTCTTTAAAGTCATTTTCATTTTTAATTTTAATGAGTTTTGATAATTGCATATAACAGATGTTCAAATTAGTTCAATAAGTTTTCAGTTACTAGATTGGAGTCCATTTAAATGAAACACTTCTGGGCGAAAACTGGTATGGAGTTTTAATAAAAAAATTAATTCGTTCAGAGCAGGTGAATAGTTTAATGTTTTTCTTAGAAAGTCTAAATCTAAAAAGTCATTCCACAGAAGAAGAATTTGAAAAAAGTTTCTTTTTTGAGAATAAAAATAGTTTGTTAAATTGATAGCTTCCTTTATTGCTTCATTCTGTCCTTTAGTGTCCTTTAGTTTTGATGAGATACTGTTATCTGGGAAACTTTAGGAACTCTTAGAACTAATTTTAAGTTTACAGCAAAGTTATAAAAACTGCAGTCCCCTATACCCTTTTCCTGATATTTTTTAATTAATGTCTTTTATGATTGTAGTATGATTGTCAAACTTTGGGAATCAGCACTATTGTAGTAATACCGACTAAGTCTCGGTCTTTCACTAATGATCCTTCTTTTTGTTGTTTCTTTGGCAGTGCTGGGGATCGAACCCAGGGCCTCTCCCATGCTAGGCAAGTGCTTTACCTCTAAACTATACCTGTGACCCCAGTGTTTTTGTTTTTGTTTTGTTTTGTTTTTTCAGTTTTGGGAACCTATGCAAGGATTCTTCAGTGTATTTCATTGTTATCTCCAGTCTCTGTTCTGGTCCTTGGTCTTTTCTTCATAGTTTAATTATTTTTAAGAATGTCCTTAAATTTGGGTTTATATGATTTTGATTTTTTTCTTATTTGTTTGATTAAAATTTTGAGTTTGTTTGCTTCTCTTAAAACTGTCATTGGAAATGATATGCTACCCTTCTCTGTCTTCCTGTCAGGGGGTTATAATGTGGATGTATCTCTTAAAAAAAAAAAAAGATTTATTTTATGTGTATGGGTGCTCTGTCTGCATGAACAACTTTATGCCAGCAGAGGGCATCATCCCACTAGAGATGGCTGTGAGCCACAATGTGGGTGCTGGAATTGAACTCAGGACCTCCAGAAGAGCAGCCAGTGCTCTTAGCTGCTGAGCCATCTCTCTAACCCCAGTGTGGATGTATCTGGTATTAAGCTTTAGAAATTTTGATGATGAAAATTGCCTTCTTTAATATATTACAATTACCATAAAATATCGGTCTATAAAAACATGCCTTGTGATACAAACTGATACTACATATGCAACCATTGATTAAAGAAAGCTGTAGGCATCACTGGTTAATGGGACAGAATTAGTAGAATTTCATTAATTGAAATAAAGTTCAGTAATGAAAAAGAGGAACCATAGTTTTCTTTGAAACAAGACAATTCTCCATTGGAAAGTTAACAAAGTAATTATCAAGAGAAGGGTCTTCCCAAAGAATAGAATTTCTTTTGTAATAGAAGTTATTAGAATCAATTTCTTAATCTAACATATCATAAAATCATTTTATTATAGTTACTATAATAAATATTTATATTGGAGCATTTGAAAATTCTGAATATAAAGATAAAAATGTAATTAAAAAATACTGCACCACCTATTACACAACCTTACTGTTGTGTAAGCATCCTCATATGTTCCCACTGATTAATGAAACTGTAGTAGACTTTGGTATCCTTAAACAATATACTGCATTGTTATTACTTTTGACTGGGTATATTATATGTGCATAATATATATTAATATATATGTGTATCACACTTGCCTGTAAACAAGTATTCCATTCTAAACATACTTTTTTGTTTTTATTGTTTGGGGTTGTCTTTGAAAACATTTTTAGACTATACGTCTGATAATAGAATTAAATATTGTTGTCCATTCAGAAACAATACTCAGTGAAATGATAAAATTTTCTCCTTATTTTGTTTTAGTTCAGCAATCAGCAAACACTGGGAGGCTGAACTAGCTACTCTCAAAGGAAATAATGCCAAACTCACTGCAGCCCTGCTGGAGTCCACTGCCAACGTGAAACAATGGAAGCAACAACTTGCCGCATATCAGGAAGAAGCAGAGCGGCTGCACAAGCGGGTAAGGACAGGGCTGTGCCAGCACTGGGATGAAGGTCTCTGTGGAGAAAGGAAATGCACATGTAGATACAGCACATGGGAATCTTCTAAAGATATTCTTTAGTTGTCAGGAATATATATGAGCTAACTTTCTTATTTTACTGGCTCAAGAAAAATATTTCTCACAGTTGCATGACAGTGAAGACTATTTAACTTTTGAAAACAAATGAACTGATTGTAGTTTTAACTGTGCCAATTAGCTGTGTGCCAAAATGGCAAAGATGTATAGGAAAGGAAGAGAAAAGGGGACAAGGTTAGGACAGAACAGATACTATCCTCTCCTGTATATAAAAGTTAACTTTCAATTTGCAAGGTGAAAAATTTTGGAGCTCCGTTTATAATATATGAATATACTTAATTATTAGTAAGATAATTTTTATTAATTTTTTATCATAATAGAAACCTAACTTATGACAGATCGCTGGTGTTAAATATCCATTGTCAATCCATCATGTTCTCTCACTGTGTAATCTGGTTCCTTTCGGATTGTTTATGCTGGAGTATGCTAGCAACAAGTTAGCTCTGCTGTATCTGACTACTGCTTCCATTTCCTGTCTTCCACATTCACGGTCATTTTTAGATACGTATTGGACATTATAAGTGAGATTTTGTAAAGTCTTCTAGTTCCTTTGAAGAGTGATCATTATTTGCTGTAGGATAATGCTTTTGTACACTGTAAAGATTTGTCACTTGTATTGGTTTAGTAAAATGCTGATTGACCAGTGGCCAGGCAGGAAGTATAGGTAGGAAAACCAGACTAAGAGAATTCTGGGAAGAGAAAAGGCAGAGACCCAGTCACCAGCCAGATGCAGAGAAAGCAAGATGAAAATGCCTCACTGAGAACAGGCACCAAGCCATGTGGCTGAACATAGATAAGAATTATGGGTTAATTTAAGTTGTAAGAACTGGTTAATAATAAGCTTGAGCTAATAGGCCCAACATTTTATAATTAATATAAACTCCTGTGTGTTTCTTTGGAACTGAATGGCTGCGGAACCAGGTGGTACAGAAACTTTGTCTACAATTTATTATTATTATTATCTGTCTACAATTATTATTACTAGCAGCAGCAGCAACAGGCAATAAATCTCTTGAATTTATATACTGGTAGATTTGGTTTATTTCAATTTTCACTTATCCTTGGGAAAAATCACTTAGTTTAGTCCCAGGCAGTCTTTTTCCCTAAGATGTAACCCTCTTGAGGTGTCACTGGAAAGCTTGAAGTGTTTTCGTGGTCTTGTTCATCTGAGATTTCACAATGTCTTCTCTATGGCCACCACAGCTCAGTCCTTCCAGGGTCCGGTTTTTCTGTGCCTGCACCTACTCCCAACCCCCCCAGCCATATACTCCCTGACCGTTCAAATGTGTGTTCTCAGCTGTGGAGTCCACTAGAGACCTATGGGAGGTCTGTTTGCCTTTCATTTAATTATCCCAGTTTCTAGCTCTTCCATCTATTCTGAGGAATCTAAAAGTTCTTGAACTCCTCAGGAAAATAAAGCTAAACGTTTCAGCTTGAATCCACCAAGCTGTCCAACCATATTAGCAAGTGCCTTTAATCAGAGATGTGTGAGTCATTGATACCTAATGTGACGGATTTTCCTTTTTTTCTTTTTTCTTTTTTTTTTTTTTTTGGTTTTTCAAGACAGGGTTTCTCTGTGTTGCTTTGAAGCCAGTCCTGGAACTAGCTCTTGTAGACCAGACTGGCCTCAAACTCACAGAAATCCACCTCCTGAGTCCTGGGATTAAAGGCAGGCGTGCCGCTGCCCGGCTAGTGACTGCTTTTCTATAGTTGTTGGTTGTTTGGGGGTTTTGTTGTTATTGTTTGTTATTTTTTGTTCATTTTGCCACAGGCTATTTTTTGTTTTTTGATCTGTGAGAAAGTAGTCCAATAAAGCCATTGCATTGTTACCAACACTCAAATTCCCTTTAGAACAAAGACAACTGGTGCATATTAAACAATGATTCTGAAGGTTTTTTAATGTGTATATGCGCATGTGCAAGAGCATGTGCATGTGTCTGTGTAAATTGTCTGCATGTGATTGTGGGTGAGTGTGTGCCATGACTCCCTTGTTGAGGTTTTGGGAACTGAACTCAGATTGTCATATTTGTGTGGTACTTGCTTTTCCTGCTGAGCTATCTCTCCAGCCCATTCCCATTAGTTTTTATTAGATGTTCCACATTATGAACAAGGGAGAAGAGAGCTTTGAGGGTTCCAGCAGAGAGGATCGGCTTTCAGAAGATAGGTGCTGAGTTTACTGCCTGTTAAGATCAGAATGATCTTCAGAGGGGACATTCTAATTCAGTCAAGGAAACCAAAAAAAAAAAAAAAAGTTGGACATGAACATTTATTCTTAGGTTACAGTTAGAAGTGTACATCTTAGTCAAATAGGTGATTTATATAGGTTGCATCCGATGACCAAAAGATACTAGGATTGAATTTACCAGTGTGGTCTGAGGTTGCAGCCCAGTGGTACAGTGCTTGCTTCACATGTGAAGGCCCTGGATTCATCCTCATTAGTGAAAAGAAGAAGAAAATGAATTTAATATTATAAAAAACAATTGGAAACTTTGAGCATCATACAATGAAAGACTCATTTGTTAGCGGTTCGAAAATACATAAGAAGAAAGACCATAGTTGTGATTAAATCCTCTGCAGGAGACCTTTATTACCTAAGTAATAAAGGTCTGTATAAAGAAGCATATTAGTACCTAAGTAGAAATGAAGCTAGGGTGTGAAAGAAACACTTGCAGAATAGAGGGTGATTTGCTATTTTGAAAGTTCAAGCAAGTTTGCTTTATCCTTATTTAGTCAGCAGGACTTTGAGAGTGTGGCGTATGAAAAGTTGTGGTAGGGTGTCTATAAATGTTTGCATGATTTCTTCTTGTTATTAACTGGGGTGGATAACTTTTAAGGACACTGAACTTTCCCATTATCTTAAAAAGGTGTTAAGCACTTGTTGGCTCTTGGTAAATTCTTAGTGACTGAAAAACTATTGTCTTTCCCATAAGAGGCACAGTTGACATGAAGTCATTGTAATATCTAAGTTTTTAAGGTGTTCTTAAGCATATCTTTCATTTCAGATTTTCTCGTATTTGTTGGGGGGAATCCTTACTTATGGAAGGTCAGTTTTCAGAACCCATATTTGCCTGAATGCTACAAATGGGGGAAGCATACAGTCATTAGCTATACCTGTATGAATTTTAAGGAACTTTCCTTATAGGAATTCTTTGTAGTGACTAATCAATCACTTGTTTTCCATTACCTGACTCTGACCAGCATTTGAAAATTCATTGTCCCCAAACTATCTAGTAATCCTATGGTTTTTGCCATTGCCTAAAATATTTATCTTTAAAGAATTTATTTTATGCTAAGAATCTTAATAACCTTTCATATAGTAATTCAAAATTCATTAACCTCTCAGGGGCTTACTATGACTTCAAGAAACTCTTTGAAACTGCTGCTTGATTTAACCTGTGTTCTCATTTAATTGCAGGTCACTGAGCTTGAATGTGTTAGTAGTCAAGCAAATGCTGTGCACACCCACAAGGCTGAGCTAAATCAGACAGTACAAGAACTGGAAGAGACACTGAAAGTGAAGGAAGAGGTAGGCCCCACTCTACAACCTTCTACGATCCAGATAGCATTATGTACAGCATAGGAGACTATGAGGTCTGAAGTACTGTCTGCGTTAAAGTGAGATTGTGGGCTTCTGTTTTAAAGATAAAACTTTCATTGAATATTATAAATTTTGTTCATGTTTTCCCCCTCATGTTTCTGTTATTATTAACTTTGTTGGACTATGGCTGCCTTTTGTGTGAGAGTTGTATTTATATAAGGATTAAGAAACCATTAGAGATTAAATGAATTTTTGCAAGTTGTTGCTTTCTTTGATTTTTAGTCAAAAAGAGCTATATCTTATACCAAGGGAAGAACTGTATCTCAAACTTGAAGCTATTTAGTGCCATGCTAAAGCCATCAGATTATACTTGTTGATAGAAATCATTCTGAATTGGCATATGCTGTTGTGCCTGTAGTCCCAGGACTAGGGGCCGAGGCAGGAAGATCCTGCGTTGAAGCCAATTTTGCTATATAATGAGTTAAAGGAATGGAGTAAAAGACCCTGTCCCACTCCAGGAAAGAAAGAAGGAAACCTGACTCTTCCAGAGAGCAGGCCGCTATAGGACACATAGCCCTCTGAAAGTCAATAAAGGGTGTTTTTAATTACTGTTTCCTCAGAACTAGGAAATAATTTCAGGGGGAAACTAGTTCTTCCCTCTCCTTATTATAAGTTAAATGTTGTTAAAGACATTACTTTACCTTTTCCAGGAAATAGAAAGATTGAAACAAGAAATCGATAATGCCAGAGAACTACAGGAACAGAGGGACTCTCTGACTCAAAAACTGCAGGTGAGCTAAGTAAAAATGTACTGGTTCTATACAGAAAGTACTACCCATTCTTTCACATCATAGTGACTTTTTAAGCTTTCATTTTTATTTCTTTTCTTTTTTCTAGTACCTCTGATTCATGCCTAATGTCCAGTGTTGTAGACATTCCTTGATGACTTACTTTAGGTAGTTTGTTATCCTTGATGGCCATTTAGAAAGTGGTGTTAGCACAGTAATTTGGAAATTTCTGCTTTTATCATTAAAGGGTACCCTAAACTTAAGGGAAAATATCTCAAATGGATTTCATTAGTGTAGGGACCTGTTGGTGTTTTGTGTGCCAAGCTACTGTTTGAAATCTGGCATTCCTTGTGCCCTAGCGGAACAGAAGTTAGTGCCTTTTCCTTTCGTCAGCCTTAAGCAAATTTGTCAGCTTTTTCCTGAATAGCTAGTTGACATACATACATCCTGTGTTGCTGGGAGTCAAATGTGGAAAGATTTTTCAAAATGTATTACTAAGTTGCCTTTTGCCAGCTTAGCTAGCTGTCTCAAGAAGGGAAGCACTTAGAAAAGAAACAAGAATTTCATAAAGTGAGGAGTCTGCAGAGGCTTCTGAAGAGGAGCCTGGGAGCCAGGGAGTAGAAGGAGGACCAGTTGATAAGAAGACTCAGCCCTGCTTATTCAGTGCTTGCTGTGTACAGATGCTGTGCCAAGCACTCTTCATATTCTACCAGAATATCACAGTACAATGCAGAGGAACCCAGAGCTTGAAGAATTTAGATCAAGACGAACTCTAATGTCTCTGTCCTTGACCACAAAACTCTGCAACAGTGGTGACTCTTCAGAAAGAAAACAGACTTTTAGCCAGGCATAGTTTTGTACACCTGTAATCCCAGCACTCAGGAGGCAGGGCAGAAAGATTTCTGTGAGCTTGAGGCCAGCTTCAAACTCTACATATGAGTTCCAAGATAGCTGGAACACAGAGAGACCTTGTCTCAAGGAAAAGGAGAAAAAGAAAACAGGTTCCTTACATGGAATAGCCCCATCCCTGCCCCCTTGCTTTGCTTGTTACATCCCTCATCAGTCTGAGAGGCAAGATTACTTGTTTTGGTCTATCCTGGTAAATGTTATTTCTAGATTTTAACTCTCTGTGTAGAGTACTGGTTCTCAGCTGGCAGTTGTGTATTGTAAAGACCACTTACTAATGTGTGAAGACATTTTATATCTTCATCACTAGGAGAGTGTCACCATCTCTTAGTAGTCAAGGCAGTGACGCTTCTTAATGGGCTTGGTCATCTGACCCCAAATGTCAGGCTGGTGGGGCTGTGTATGATACGTGTAATTGGGACTAGAAGGAAAAGAACAGGTGGTTCAAGCTAGTTTCTCTCCTGTTTATTTTGGTTTTTGAGTACTTTGTGGTACTAACCTTAACGCCATACTGGCTAAGCTACCCACTGACACACATTTCATGTTGACAGGTTGGGTCCATTTTAAGAGAGGTGTTAACATGTTTAATCAAGACACATAGCTACCAAGTACTGAAGCCTCACTTTGTTTGATTCTAGTTTGCTCTGTGTGTGTGTTGTGGTTGCTGTGAAGAGACACTGTGACCAAGGCAATTTACAAAAGGAAGCATTTAATTGGGGGCTTGCTTACAGTTTCAGGGGTGAGTCCATGATCATCACAGTAAGGAACGTGGCAGTGGGCAAGCAAAATGCTGGAACTTATATCTTATTCACAGGCAGTGGAACTCCACCCTCAGTGATGAACTGCCTCCAGCAAGGCCACACCTCCTAACCCCTCCCAAAACAGTTCCATTAGCTGGGACCAGCAGTCACAGAGATGAGCCTGTGGCCATTCTCAGTCAAACTGTCACAGTGCTTACAGTACTTCCCTAATGATTCTTTTCAGAATGTTTGTCAGTATAAATTTTTCTCATGTTGACATTGATCCACTTCCAAATAAAGATTGAGATGTTTATTTAATCTTAGCATATTGAACTCACATTAAACATCTATGTTGATATTTCTAATTGTATTTTATTACTATTGAGTAATAGTTTAATTTTACAGCAGGCCCCTAAAATTGTATCAACTGTTAACACTTCTTTAATTTAATTTCAAATATTATGGTGAAAATACTCTACATAGGATATCTATTATCAAAAGTATCAGTACTCTTGAGTCTCCATTATAAGTCAGTCCAGAGAACTAAGACATCCAGTTCTGTGGCAGTGGAAGAACTCCAGACACTGCAGTGTTTGGAGCTGAATCGAAGGTACAGGTATGAAGAGAAAACTCTTAGCAGTCGCCTCCACCTGCTGAGCTGCCCCACTTCCCAACTGTCCGTATACATCTTTAGGGCATCCATATGCTTTCACCTTAAGAGCACATGGGTTGTCCTTGCTTGAAAACTTAAGCTGCCAGGTCATCATATGCCTGGCTTCTCCCTGCGGTCCAAGTCCTAGCTCAGATGTTAATTTCTCTGAGTTGACCACGTAAGCATTGCTCTTCTGATACCTACCAAGTACCCCATTCCCAAGTCTGCTTTATTCTGTTTCCATCTTGTAGTTATCACCATTCAAATGATCTTATTTACTTCCAACGTATTTTTATTTATTGATTTTTATTGAGCTCTACATTTTTCTTTGCTCCCCTCCCTGTCTTCCTTCCTTCCCTTTAGTCCTCCCCCAAGGTCCCTATGCTCCCAATTTACTCAGGAGATCTTGTCTTTTTCTACTTCCCATATAGATTAGATCTATGTATGTCTCTCTTAGGGTTCTCCTTGTTGTCTAAGTTCTCTGGGATTGTGATTTGTAGGCTGGGGTTCTTTGCTTTATGATTAAAAACCACCTATGAGTGAGTACATGTGATAGTTGTCTTTCTGTGTCTGGGTTACCTCACTCAAAATGATGTTTTCTAACTCCATCCATTTTCCTGCAAAATTCAAGGTGTCGTTATTTTTTTCTGCTGTGTACTTCATTGTGTAAATGTACCACATTTTCCTTATCCATTTTTCGGTCGAGGGAAACAATTTAGGTTGTTTCCAGGTTCTTGCTGTGACAAACAATACTGCTATGAAAATAGTTGAGCACATGTCCTTGTGGCATGATTGAGCATCCTTTGGATATATACCCAAAAGTGGTATTGCTGGGTCTTGAGGAAGGTTGTTTCCTAATTTTCTGAGAAATCGCCACACTAACATCCAAAGGGGTTGTACCAGCTTGCATTCCCACCAGCAATGCAGGAGGATTCCCTTTACCCCACATCCTCTCCAGCATAAGCTGTCATCAGTGTTTTTGATCTTGGCCATTCTTACAGGTGTAAGATGGAATCTCAGAGTTGTTTTGATTTGCATTCCTCTGATGACTAAGGATGTTGAACATTTCCTTAAGTTCCTCTGTTGAGAGTTCTCTGTTTAGGTGTGTACTCCTTTTTTTTTTTATTATTATTTGATTATGTGTTCTTTTGATGACCAATTTCTTGAGTTCTTTGTATATTTTGGAGATCAGACCTCTGCCTGATGTGGGGTTAGTGAAGATCTTTTCCCTTTCTGTAGCCCGTCATTTTGTCTTGTGTGACCGTGTCTGTTGCTTTACAGAAGCTTTTCAGTTTCAGGAGGTCCCATTTATTAATTGTTTCTCTCAGTGTCTGTCCTGCAGGGGTTATTTAGGAAGTGGTCTCCTGTGCCAACGCGTTGCTTCCCACTTTCTCTTCTATAAGGCTTGGTGTGGCTGGCTTTATGTTGAGATCTTTGATCCATTTGGACTTGAGTTTTGTGCATGGTGATAGATATGGATCTATTTTCATTCTTCTACATGTTGATATCCAGTTATGCCAGCACCATTTCTTAAATATGCTTTCTTTTTTTCATTTTATATTTTTTTTGCTTCTTTGTCAAAAATCAGGTATTTGAAGGTGTGTGGATTAATATCCAGGTCTTCGATTTGGTTCCATTGGTCCTCCAACGTATTTTTAAATTTTTTATTTTGAAATAATTTTAGACTTAGAGAAATGCTGCAAAAATAATTTAGTTATATATATGTCTTTCCCTTACTTTTTTCAAACCTTAATATATTTCCCTTTTTATTTTATGATTTTGTAGCCTGCCCCCGACTCCGTCCTGCCTTTTCTGTCACTCTTCAGGCATATCTATATGTTACCTTTTCTGTCACTCTTCATGCATATCTATATGTTACCTTTTCTGTCACTCTTCATGCATATCTATATGTTACATTTTCTGTCGCTCTTCGTGCATATCTATATGTCACCTTTTCTGTCGCTCTTCATGCATATCTATATGTCACCTTTTCTGTCGCTCTTCATGCATATCTATATGTTACCTTTTCTGTCACTCTTCATGCATATCTATATGTCACCTTTTCTGTCGCTCTTCATGCATATCTATATGTTACCTTTTCTGTCACTCTTCATGCATATCTATGTTACCTTTTCTGTCGCTCTTCATGCATATCTATATGTTACCTTTTCTGTCGCTCTTCATGCATATCTATATGTCACCTTTCATTTCTGAATTGCTTTAGAAGAAGAAGCACATATGCCTTTCCCTCTGAATATTTCAGTTTCTTTTCTAAAACTAAAGATCTCCACTTATATAACCATCAAAATCAAGAAATTATTTATTCATATATCTTAGTCAAATGCTTATAATTACCTTAATCCCTTTTGTAACACAATTTACAAACGTTTTTCTGCCCAGGATCCATCCATGGTGCGATCCAGTGTCTATCTTTTTGTCAATTTTGTTTATTTTGGTGTTCCAGCTTTGGCCAGGGAGAGCCTCTTCGGTCTGGAATCCTGTCCTTTGTCATGCCCATCTTTCTTTGCAGAGCTTCACATTGCAGTGCAAGTGGCTAGTCCAGGCTCATCTCACAGTTTCTCATCCATGGTCTTAGAATTAGCCATTTTTCTTTCCCTAAATTCTCTTTTGTATGTGCTTGTGGTGTGTGTATTTGCATGGTTTTGCTGTGTAGAGGTGTGCACATGCATGTGGAGGCTCATGGTTGATAACAAGATTCTGTGCTGCATTGCTCTTCCACTTTATTCATCGATTCCGGTAAACCCAGAGTGTTTGCCAACCAGCTTGCTCTGATAATCTTGTCTCAGACATTTTAAGAATGGAGTTACTGCCTCACCTACTGCCTTAGTTTGGGTTTCTATTGCTGCGACAAAACACCTTGACCAAAAAGCAAGTTGGGAGGAAAGGATTCGGCATTGTTGTTCATCCCTTAAGGAAGTCAGGACAGGAGCTCAAACAGCAGAATCCTGGAAGCAGAAGCTGATGCAGAGGCCATTAAAGGGAGCTGCTTACTAACTTGCTTCCCATGTCTTGCTCAGCCCAGCTTTTTATAGAACCCAGGACCAGCAGCCCAGGGATGGCACCACCCACCATGGGCTCAGCCCCACTGATCACTAAATGTGAAAATGCCTTACAGCTGAATCTCTAGGAGGCATTTCTTCTGATGACTCTAGCTTGTGTCGAATTGACGCACAAAACTACTCAGTACACCTACCTTGCATTTATATGGGTTCTGGAAATTCAGACTCTAACCTCACACTTCTGAGTGTTTTAACCGTTGAACCATTGTCCCAGTTCAAAATTAGTCATTTGTTCTGAAGACCCTCTCTAATTTCTTTTGGGAAAGAATAATATTTAGAAACCAGGATTCGAGGGCTGGAGAGATGGCTCAGTGGTTAAGAGCATTGCCTGCTCTTCCAAAGGTCCTGAGTTCAATTCCTGGCAACCACATGATGGCTCACAACCATCTGTAATGAGGTCTGGTGCCCTCTTCTGGCCTGCAGACATACACACAGACAGAATATTGTATACATAATAAATAAATAAATGTTTTTGTTTTTTTTTTTTAAAAAAGAAACCAGGATTCGAACCAGGTAGTGGTGGCACACGCCTGTAATACTTGCACTTGGGAGACAGAGACAGGCAAATCTCTGAGTTTGAGGCCACCTGGTCTATATAGGGAGTTTCAGGACAGCCAGGGCTTCACAGAGTGCCCCTGTCTCAGAAAAGAAAGAGAGGGTAGAGGCACGCCAGCAAGCCTGTAAAGGCAGGGATTTATATATCTCAGTGGTAGAGCCTATGTGAAGCCCATGATTTGATTCTCTAGTACTGCCAAAGAACAAACAAACAAAAGGAAACAAAGTATGGGCCACATACTGCCATTGAGGCATCATAACTTCTAGTCCATCTTAGTGACCTTAAGTACAACTACATTGCACAACGCTCTTTTTTAGTAGGATGGTGTATGTGCTTAAAAATTGATATTATCCTTACAGCTTCCTTTTTCAATAGAATACTGTGCAGGGATAGATGACAAATGATAGCTTTCTCCAGCCCCAAACCAACTAACTTGAATATATACTAAAGATAAAGATAATTATTTTGATCTATAGCTGGTAGGTTTGGAATTTTTGTTTTGTTTGACCATGGTGTCAATCAGAAACTGCTTTCTGTGCTGTTTAGGACTGAGCAGGTGACATACTGTGGGAAATGGGACCTAGGTTTCTAAGTATGACAGTAGGGGAGACTAGACCGTCTCTAATTCAGCTGAAATGATGGTTCTGCTGTTAAGAGTACTTCTTGCTCTTCCTGAGGACCAGATCAGTTCCTAGCACCCAAGTCACACAGCTCACAACTGCCTATAACTAGTTCCGGGACCTTTGACACCTTCTGGCCTCCACAAGCACCAGGTATCAGCACAGACATGGCACCTCTACACATACACATGGGCATAAATAAAAATTAAGAAAAATAGTTAGGTTAATATTCACAACTGAAGGGATCTCAGTTGGACAATTTATTCATTAAAATAGTTAAATTTATTTGTCTTTATGTTCCATTGTTATTGCCCTACCCAATTCTTCTTGATTCTAAATGTGTTAGATTTACTGAGTATATGAGAAACGGACATGGTCTCGATGACACTACCAGTCAAAAATGCATCTTCAGAGGGCTGTCAGCCCCCTCAATCTAGTGCCCTGCTATCTCCCCCCCTTCTCATTGTCTCACTTTTCTCTGTCTCCTGTAGAATATTAATCTTACTGGGTGACCTGGTTTGTGCTCTCTTTGTCTTCTTATGCAAATGAACCAATATATGTATATGGGTTTTTCCTCTCTTTTTCTGATACAAATAACATAGTTAAGATTATTCTACTATACTTTGCATTTTTCATATAAAATATATACTGAAAATCTTTGTGTAAATTTATAGTGTTGTTTTTTGTTTTGTTTTGTTTTATTGGTTTTTTGTATCACTATGTAGTCCTGGTTGGCCTGGGACTCCTTCTGTAAACCAAGCTAGCCTTGAAATCACAGCCTGCATTTGCCTCCTGAGTGCTGAGATTAAAGGCATGTGCCACCACATCTTGCATTTCTGTTCTTAGTGAAGATGCCTCTCGTGTTTTTTCACTTATTTTTAATTCTTATTTTCTTGAGGGTGTTTTTGTTTGCTTGTTTATTTTGTTTTTATGAAGAGTAAATGTTGAATTTTGTTAATGGCCTTTTAGTGACTATGGAGCTAATAATCTCCCTAGATTCCTTTTTTCCCCCTAGATCGCTCTTTTTTCTCTTGATTTTAAAGATGTGTGTATGTGTGTCTATGTGTTTGTGTGTACACACCACATATGTGCAGATTCCCATGGAATCCAAAAGAGGAATTCAGGTCCTCTGGAGCTTGAGTTACAGAAGGTTTTGAGCCACCTGATGTGGGTACTGGGAATGGAACTTCGCTCTTAACTGCTGAGCCATCTTTCCAGCCCTTCTTTCTAGATCTCTCAATACTTAGCTATCATCACATTGGCCGTGAAGCTTTGGTACCTGAATTTTAGAGAAGCAAATTCAAACCATAGTACTCACCAGTCTTGACTCTATTACGGCTTTTTACGTCGCTTTAAAATTTTTATTTATTTACATTTTAATGTAGATATGTTGGTGTTGGCCTGTGTGTATATCTGTGAATCACATGTACACACCTGGTGCCCATGGGGTCCATAAAGGGGCCTGGAGTTAGAAATGGTTGTGAGCCACTGAGTGTGCGCTGAAATCAAACCTATGTCCTTGGAAGAGCAGCCTATGCTGTTAACTGTCCCTATATGTCACTTTTGAGAAGTCTTGTTCTAATTCTGATTCTCTTGCCTTAATAAGTTTTGCGCTTGGTTTACTCGAGTGCTATGAGGATTTTTGTTTTATTTTCAAAAAACAATGTTTACCAAGATATTTCACAAAGTGATTGTTGGAAGTCATTTTTCTCAAGTATTAGTAGGCCATTTTAATTTCCTTATCCAGCTGGGCATGACATACACCCTTAATCCTGAGTCCAGTGTATTTCTGTGAGTTCAAGTCCAGCCTGATCTATGTCACAAATTACAGGCCATCTAGGGCTACATATTGAGACCCTGCGTTAAATAATATCAACAGCAATAATAGTGTATATCCAAGTACTTTATCTCTTGGTTCTTGTAGTATCTGAGCTCAGCAACAGAGAGAGCCTCACTTAGATTTCTCTAGACATCCCCAGTGCCAAAAGGTTAATGAAATGCTTTACATATAAAATTTAATTTCACATATAAAATTTAAATATTTGTCCTTATGTTATTTTTCTTCTGCAGCATATCTAATATTTAACTGAATTTTCTTGTCTTCTATTCCAATCTTTTTCTGGTTTTTCTTTCTTAATTTGCTTTTATTCTCTTTAATTTTTTTATATAATTAAGGAATGATGAATGAATTTATAAGTGTTCATAAAAACTGTTTTTTTTTAATTAATTCATTTATTATGTATACACATGCCAGAAGAGGGCACCGGATCTTATTACAGATAGTTGTGAGCCACCATGTGGTTGCTGGGAATTGAACTCAGGACCTCTGAAAGAGCAACCAGTGCTCTTAACCACTGAGCCATCTCTCCAGCCCCCATAAAAACTGTTTTTATAAGGACCTTATACTTCATTTCTTATGGGGTTTTCTTTTTTTTTCCTTTTCCTGTTTCTTTCACCAATTTAATCGACTCTCCTGTTTTTCAGTGTAGCATGCTTAGTTTTCTGGGACTTTTTGTTGTGTCTTTTGATTCATTTGTTTTTATTTTACGTTTATGGGTGTTTTGCCTGTATGTTCTGCCTGTGTATTGCATGTTTGCAGTACTCTTGAAGAGGGCAGTACTACTCCCAGGAGAGGGCATTGAATTCTCTGGAACTGGAGTTGCAGACTGTTGCCCGCTGCTCTGTGGGTATTGGGAGCCAAACCCAGGCCCTCTGGAAGAGCAGCCAATGCTCTTAATCACTGAGCCATCTCTCCAGCCCAGTATCCTTAATATGGGATGCCTAATTCAAGTTCCTTTTTGCATACTTTTATGTAAACCTTAATTCAGCATGGGATATCATGTTAAAAAAAATTCTGCTTTGTAATTGGTTGGGGGAATTTTTTGGTTTTTTTACTGAATTCTTTTTAGTAGTTTCTATTGATTGTTTTATAAATGAGCATATTTATTTAAAAATACCTTTGCATTTTTGTGGGACAGAAGGGCAGTTTAAGGTGATTAAATTCATAGTTCAAACACCCTCTTTTGAGAGACAATAGGCAGGTTATGTACGCTTCAGTGTTTTAATTTTTCTTTACATAACAAGAGCTTAAAGTTTTTTGTCTTCTTTTGCCCTTTGCTGTTCCTAAAGGCTCCTGGCCTCTTGCTCTTTTCTGAAACAGTGTTGCCTTGCCAAGACTGCCTCTTCAGGTTTCACATGCAGTTAAGTCCCTCAAATGTACAATCTGTTGTGTTCTACCAAGCCATTGTTTCCAGGTGTGGGCTTTCATGGAGGTCTTCCTCTTTCATAGTGTTGTCCACTGCACAGCCCCGTAGCCCCTCTGGAAAGGATTAAAGTGACAGCTTGAGAAACAGGCCTGCAGAATTGTTACCTAGGTTCTCTGATACTTACAAATCCCGAAATCTTCACAACTTTTAGTCATTGTCTGTTCGTCTGGTTTGTAGACGGTGACTGGTGGACATCAGCGTACAAGCTCTTATTACCTTGTCCACTCAGAAATCTCTTCTACTTCTTTATTCCCAATATCGTCCTCTAGAAAGCATGTTATATTAAACAGGAACCATTTTACCTTTGCTGAGTATTTTATTTCTAGTGCCTAATAGAAGATCTCTAACAACTGTTGTTAAATAATTTCTCCAAAATGCATACATTTCTTTACCCACGTTTTTTCTGTGTAGAAATGAGTTATTGAGCCTTTTCTTATTGATTTAAATGTCCTGTTATGTGTAAAGGTCTAATAAAACATTACTATATCTTAATTACATACTTAATATCTTAAGTATAAACTGAAGCAGGCGTCCATAATATAATTTTTGTATGACTTTTATTTAAGATTGAATGGTGCAGAATTTAATTGTAGAGAAAAATTAAACATACCTGGTCACATTGGCAGTGGTTATAATTACATAATCTTAAAATTTTTCTCTGATGTTTGAGTCTCTAACATATAACACATATGGAATATGACCTTTGCCTAGTAGAATTTTGTACTTTCAGGTTTTGGCCATTAGAATACTCTGAAAGGAATTTGAAATTCTGACCTATAAAGTGCTTTTTTTTTTTTCAATTTACACCATAAGATGGGTGCCCCTCACATGCCTTAAAATACTAGGAAATTAATAGACAACAATGGTGGTTGAAGACATGCTTTCAGAGAGAAGCAAAGGCCAGAAAGGGAATCGGTAAGCATGTGCCCAGGCCAGGAGCGGTGCTGGCTGAGGCTCTGGTCACACCTAGTCGGCTCCTGTTGTCTAGGTTGTCTATTCTCCCCACCTGAAAGTAGACCCGTTCCCTCTGCATTGTGCTAGTGCTGTTTGGTTATTTAACTAGTAAAATTCATACAGAGACACATGTTGGAGCTGGACATTTATTCTAGAGAATATGATGCTGTTTTCACAACTGAGGAATAGTGGTTTGTGTGGCTCCACTTAAAATGTTTGGGTGCTTCATTAGTTGGCAAGAAGAACAAGGGAGCCTTTCATTTCTGAGGAAGACTGTAGAGGGCAAACGGGGCGGCTGTGAAGTGGGCATGATACTGAATGACGTTTGGTCTATTTCTGTAGCTCGAAACATTCTGTCCTTAAGCTTGTTGCTCTGTGCAGTCATGAGTGGGATTTTTACATTTGATCACAGGATCTGTTCTTCCCTAATAGTTTACATCCTCCATGGATTTAGCTTCTGAATTTATAAATACTAATTTCTGATTATTAGTTATCTTCACTTCGCAGATTATTCAAAGAATGATTAAAAACATATGCGGCTAACGTAGAAGTGGCCGATACCAATTAGAAAATGCTTTGGGATTAGATAGGGTCTTTACACTCTTCATTTATGAATTATACTGTTTCTCTCTTAATCCTCTCACACATTGCAGCTTATCTGAGGAGTATTATAATGTGGCTTCAGTCTTGTTCAGAATTACCACTGTCAAATCATGTGATTATGTTCAGAATGTAAGTTACTTTCTTTCATCTTCTCAAGCCAATTTACCCACATCTTTTTCTCAGAACTTCAGTGTTTTATTACATTTATGTATTTATTATGTATATGTGCCACAGATGTGTGGATGTCAGAGGATAACTTTTGGGAGTCTGTCCTGTTCTTCTACCATGTGTGTCCCAGGGATTGAACTCAGGTTGTGAATCGTTATTGTTGTTGTTGTGACAGGGTCTCACTATGTAGCTCTGGCTGTCCTGAAATGCACTATGTAAACCAGGCTGGCCATGAACTCACAATGATCTGCCTGCCTTAACCTCCGTAGTACTGGGATTAAAGGAGTACACCACTATACCAGCTTAAGTTGTGAGTTTTGGAAGCAAGTGTCTTTACCTGTTGAGCTATCTTTTTGGCCCTAAAAACTTCTATTTTTGAGAAAATTGTGAGAAAAATTAATGTGGAGAAAAAATATTCATAATTCAAAAACAAGAATTCTATTTTTGGTTTTTAAAAAATAGACTTTATTTTTATGTGTATGCTTGTATGTCTGTGAAATACATGCACGCAGTGCCTTTGGGAGCCAGAAGAGGGCATCAGATCCCACAGAACTGGAGTTGAGATCGACGTGAGCTGCCTTGTTGGTGCTGAGAATTGAATCCAGGTCCTCTAGAAGGGCAGCCAGCATTCTTAACCACAGAACCATCTTTCCAGCTTTAAATTTGACCTTTAAAACTAAATTTAAATCATTAGTCATATAATTTTGGGTTTTTGCACTTGCCTCATTATATAATGTTTAGAAACATTTGTCATCCTTAGAAACATCGTTAAAAGCCATTAATAACTTCTAAGTAATCCTTAATGTGCTGGCATTTAGACCACATAAAAACTTTTAAATATTTTTGTATTGTCATAAAGTTTTGTTTTCTTGGGTTTTTTTCCTTCCTGGATTTTCAGCCTGAATTTGTCATCTTTATTCTTCTGATATATGCAGTTACTGCATCTTCATTATAAGCTTCTAGAGCTGAGTAATTGTATGTTTTTATATACATGTTCCTTCAATCCTGAATACAGTGTCAGTATCAACTCATTTTAGGGAGTTGTTGCTTTTCTTTGAACTCTTTCTTTAGAGTTAGCGGTCAGGAGAACGGCGTACTGTCAGTTACAAAGGAGCGCAATATAGGCGAGGTGTAAATAATGCTCAGGTGGGCGTTCTGCCTGCCCTGGGAAGTCCTAAAGCCTCGCCTGCAGTGGAGCTGTGATCTGTTCTCAGTCAAACCTGGCTCTCTGAGGGGGCTGACTCCAAATCTCCGTAAGTTGTGTGAACTTGAGCGTCAGACTTACTAGAAGATGTGAGGGACAGCAGGAAGTTGTATTGTTATCTAAAAATGAACTGACATGGACATGTGTGTTAACTTTTGTTTTTGAAGGAAGTTGAAATTCGGAATAAAGACCTGGAGGGGCAGCTGTCTGACCTGGAGCAGCGCCTGGAGAAGAGCCAGAGCGAGCAGGAAGCTTTCCGCAGTAACCTGAAGACACTCTTAGAAATCCTGGATGGAAAGATATTTGAACTAACAGAATTACGAGATAATCTGGCCAAACTACTAGAATGCAGCTAAGGAGAGTAAATTTCAGTGCCAATTGATGAAAAGATACTATCTGTCTTCATAGGACTGTTTGGGCTTTGCACCAAGATTGCACAAAATTTTTTGAATATCATCCCTCCAGGAGGAGGTGTTTTGAAAATTGGAATTGTATATTTCAGTATAAATTTTAGAATTTAGCTTGTAGCTAGTTGGGGAAAAAAGACATGAAAAACTTGAACTACAAATTACCTCCATGTATATTGGCCATAGTTAACTGGAAAGTTCTAAGTAGACACTTAATGCAATCTTTCCCCCCTGATATTAGCTAATGGGAGAATTAACAATGTCTGGGTCCTTTCTTCTTTTTTTTGTTCAACACAGTGAAGAGTATCTGCTTTTTAAATTAATTTATTTATGATATCTACAGCTGTGTTTTGTGCAAAAATCTAGTAATGAAAGCCCTGTCTTTTGTTGTTATCTGAATAATTTCTCAGGATACTTTTGCACTGCTGAGAAGCAGGGCCATTACCAATTAATTCTTGCCAGGTGTGGGGGAGAGGCGCATCTTCAATTGAAAATCACCAGAAATGGGTGTCTGGAGCTCTTCCTTTTTTTACTGGGAGTGTTTTCACTCTCTCGACTACTCTGGTACACTCTACTGTTCTCCAATCTTGTCTGCTGTATAGTTTACTTTTCCATATTGATTCATGTATTTATGAGAAGATACTGTCTCCCATTTTATTACACATTTTAAAGCCAATTAAACAAAGGCAGCTGAGTCCCTCAGATAATTTTCTTTTTAAATTTATAGTAAATTTGACACACAGAGCTGAAGTGCGGCAGCCCGTCCTGGCGGTTTAGGCTGCAATGTTAAGTGTCTTTACAGAAAACATGCAGTTACACTTATTTATATATTTGGCAAGAAATCTTTTCTGAGCGATCAATGAATTTCAATTTATGGGAAATAATGGCTATGGGGGCACTATTTATTATAGATAACTTTAAGGTGAATAGCTGATTTCAATGAGGTCCACTTCCACCTAGCAGCCAATCAGAGGACTGTATCTAAATTGTGACCGTGGCAGATGGGTCTTCACCGAAACCATGTCTTTATTCAAACTTCACAAGGCAATATTTTGAACTGTTAACTAGGCATTTCAAAACGGGAAATACCTTCAACAGCCTCTTCTCGGAGAGCTAGTTTTAGTGTTGTTTTGATGTAATTTTAAGACATTTAGCAAACATGCATTTCTTTATATGATACATTTCTTTTACAGAGCTGTTTTAATAGCAAGCCAAGTGCTGTCTGCTCTGCCCGAGTAGGGGTTGCATCAGAATACATATATTCTTGCTGTACAATGCCTGTGATTTTGAAGAGAGTTCTTTTCAGTGGATGCTTGAGTACCTGACTCCAGAGTCATTGAATGCACTGTTTTTTTGTTTGTACCCCCAAATGATTGGATTGTTAAGTACAAATCAAGCAGATTAACCCATTTTTTTCACTCATAAACAGATTCTTAGTACTAGTTTTGTTTTATATTTATGTGTATGTATGTAAATACATACATATATATCAATTTATATTAGAGTGAAAAATAAATGGTTTGTTTCTACAGTGAGGTTATCTCTGAAAAATCTGTATCAGACACACATATAATCATGTATTATATGTCCTATAACATCACGTCAGTCACCCCCATCTATTTTAGGGTATTTTCTTTATCTGTTTATTATAGAGAGAATAATTTAGGTACACATGCTCAGAGCCGAGATATTTCTCTTATAAATCAGGTAATAAAATTTATTTGATGGACAGAATTTTGAAAACATATGATTTTATCTATGAGTTTCTGAATATCAAAGAATACCAGGTTTTAATTTAAGTAGAGGATTAACACTAGGGATCAGGGAATTTAGTTATGAAGAGTTTAAAAAAAATCCTAAAAAAAAGAAAAAAAAACAGTGTAAGCTGTTGATATGGTAAGGGAATTATTTTAATGATATAAAATATTTTTAAATTTTGGCATAGTGATCATTTAATGGGAAAATAACTCACCAAAATGTCTCCACTTGAATTGTACTGATAATGTGAGGCATATGTGTAATTCAATATATACATATACCTATATGTATATACAGAAATTATTTTTAATATTTTCCTACTGCTGTGAAATTTAAAATTGGAAATTTTGTGAGTGTTTTCCATGTCCAGTAGAGCCTAATTGTTTCTTTTTTTAGTAACTTAACACTTTCTTGAGGGCTGCACCTATAACTTCCCAGCTTGTCAGTAGACATGTACAGTACTTGGGATGAGGTGGACACAAATGCACATATAAATAAGCCTTCTTATTGACTATTTTAAACATTCACTACAATAGAGGAGCATCTAGAACTCATCGCCTCTAAGTCATAGATTGTGTGCCTACTGTAGCTTTTTCCATTGCTGTATTATATAAACATTTGCATATTAAAATTTGATTTTTCCCAGAGATAAATATTATATAATGTATCTATATTTAGATCAGACTGTGGTAATCTATTGATCAGAACCTAATGTTGGGGACTATAGCCTGAACATGTGGACTTGCAGCGACACAGGAGGAGAGCAGAGGTCTATCCCATTTGTGTATAAGTTATTATAACTATGAAATCTTGTACAAAAGCAAAAACTGGAAAAAACCAAAAATACAATTTTTATTTTGAAATACATTTGTTCTCTGGAGAATGTACTTCCTCTTTTTTTC
>PVIU01007673.1:0-89942 GCA_004026605.1 Ondatra zibethicus
CAAACCTTTCTAAGAAAGACCAGATAATAGGCGCTATAAGCTTCATATGACCATCTGGTCTCCATTGTGGCTATTCAGTTTGGTTGCAATGTAAATGCAACCTTACACAGCATAAAAAATGAACAAACATGACTGTATTCAAATAAAACCTAATTTTAAGCAACTGGTGAGTGGCAACACTGCCCAGGGCCTGGAGTTTGCTAACTTAAGTTCTACATTGAATCAATCAGCTAGTCCTTCTAACTCTCAGATAGCTTTTAGATCCTATTTTAGTTCACTAAGCTGCTATAACAATATACCTTAGACTGGGTACCTTATAAACAACAAAAATTTATTCTGGAGGAAGTTTGGGAAGTCTAGGATGATGGTAGTTTATGTTGTGTCCGCTCTGTTTCACACCTGACTCTTCATTGCTGGGTTCTGACTTGGCAAAAGAAAAAGGGCAAAGAACATCTTACACTTTTATAAGGTAATTACTCCCACTTATGATGGTGGAACCTTGATATTTTGGTCATTGGTATATCACTGTCATTTTTGTGTTTTGAGACTGACCTATACTACATGGCAAGACCACGTGGGGCCACACACATCCCTGAGGAGATCTTGCCTCTCTCTGCCTCCACCCCTAGCCATTGTCCATAACCTAGTAAGATGGCCTCCCTAGGCTACAATAGAAACTGAGTACAGACTGTGAGTGGGAAGGCATGTGCCCATTTTTTTGTTTATATATTTCATGTTTAATATAAACGTCATCTTCAGATAAATCCCATCTTTAAAACTAAATGTTTTTCCTTTCGCATAGTTTTTTCCCATAACATCTTCTAAACATTTTTGTCTCCTTGGCATTTGTATATAGAATACGTGGAATCTACTTCCTAATTGCATGTTGTAGAATCTTATGTTTATTTGGTGGAATTCTGATGCTGTGCTTATATTTGTTAACAATGCTTTCTATTATATGAAGACTGTTGGAAATGTTTTCCCTTGTGATTTCTCTCCTCAACTCTTTGCTTTCTCACTTTGAAGCCTACTAGAAGTATGAGGGTGCTCTGTCAGGTATGGCATTCAGCCTGTTTTTATTTTAACTGATTTTATTCACTTCCATTAGAATGTTATTAATGTAGCTCATAAAACTGGGGTATCTAATTATATAATGCTTGAAGTACTTGGATTAAGAAATTGGGGGGTGAGGGGGGTTGTGACCATGCGCTTGTCCTATGGATGATATCTGTACCTGAGGAGGCCAGAGGTTGAAATTGGTTGTCTTCCTGAATCACTCTCCACCTTACTTTTTGAGACTGGGTCCCTGGAGCTTGCCAGTTAGACTAGACTGGTTGACTGCTGGCCCTCAGGAACCTGCCTGTCTCTCTGTCTTTAGCACTGGAATTACAGATGTGCACCACCTCACCTGGCTTTAATGTAGGTGCTAGGGATCCGAACTCAGATCTTCATGCTTGCACAGCAAGCACTTTACCCCCTGAGCCAACTCCACAGACATTTAGTGCACATTTTCTGAGTCATCAGTATGAAAATGCCTACGAGCTGTTAGGAGCATGATACCTATAAAACATAAGCAAATATAGAGCCTTACTTGTATGAATTAAAATAAAATAGCTTTTGTATATTACATTAAATCTTTTTAATTTTCTTTTATTTTCAGGAAACTTATATTGAAATCCAGACAGAACACTTGCCCCAGTTACTGCTCAGGGTGATTTTTGCCTTGACAAGCCATCTCCAGACATTACGTTTGTCTGAGCTCACAGATTCTTTGAAGCTCTGTTCAAAGATCCTTAGCAAAGTCCAGCCCCCACTGTTATCTGCTGGCCCTGGAGGTGTGGTACAGTTTTCAAGTGGGCAGAACAGCACAGTCAAAGAATGGGAAGACAAAAAGGTAGTTTTAGCTGGGGTTCTTAGTATCAGATCAGTTATGTTTTTCAGTGCAGAACATGTTTTGAGTTAAGTTGTTTAAATATCAGTGAATCTAAGATCAAAGTGCTTTGGCAATAGAATCTTGTTAACTGGGTCATTGTATAGTTGATTGTGTCAGTACTTTACAGTAGAAGTAAAATACATATGACATCTAAATTTAGGAATTTAAAATTTTCTGTTTGTCACATTAAAAAGAAGCTGATGGCATTGTTTTACTTAGCCCAATATAACAAATACATTATCATTTCAATATGTATGTATACAAAACTGATATCATGAAAATGAGTTTTATCCTTTACTTTTTTGTACTGTCTTCAAAGTACACTGAACTATTTATTTTTAGAGTATCTTTATGCAATTACCAAACTTTTAGCAGGAATTCTTGTTTTATAAAATTTATATAAGAAAATTTAGTCATATTCAAGTTTTTATAAGCATGCTTTTTTCATAATAGCTATGTTATCCTTTTCATTTTAGTTTTAAAAATTGAATGCCTTAGTCACATGAGCTACAGTGTGAAATATCTAGTAAACACAAAAGCATTATCTATTGTTTGGGTAATGGCCTATGTATAAATTTTATTGATTCTTTCACTGCACCAAATATTTGGCATGTTTTTCCTGAAATCTATAATCTTTTTTTTAATTTTAAGGTGCCCATATGTTCAGTATTGTGAAATTGAGTAAAACTAAACTCTCTTTGTACATATTCACACATATATCTATATCTAAGCATGTAATATATAATTTTAATGTCTTATACCAATAACATACTTTAATACCAATGAAATCCTAATAGAAAAATCAGTGATTTAATTCCTTTCAGACTTACACTGAAATATCTAATACGGGCCAGGAAGATGACGCAGTGAGTAAAACCATTTGCTGTCAAGTCTGATGACCTGAGTTCAGTCCCCAGAACACACATGGTGAAAGGGAAGAACTGACTCCCAAGGGCTGTGCTCTGACCTCCACATACACACAAACACATATACATAATAAATAAATGAAACAATTCAAGCCAGTAAAGTATGAATGAAGATTTTCAATTAAATTACATGTTAATTACATTAAGTGTAATCACACTGACACTATGTTAATATAAGTATTTGAAAATTCCTAGAGAATCAGGTTTGTTGTCTATAATCGTGTGGTTGTATAATTGCCCCCTTTCCTTGGATAACCTATTTTTCTTCACTGCAAAATAAAATTTGAGGATGGTATGTACAACCTTTCCCACTAGCAGTTAATCCTGAAACATTTTTTCTCATTCTGTACTAATGTATCCTTCATAATGAAATGAAATTTAATCATTTTAAATATATTTGGGGTTATTCTACATAAACTAGAACCAACCTGCTTTCCAGGTTGGTCCTTTCCAACTGGCTCTTCATGTATGTATAATGTATTCTGTCTCTACCTTGGTAGGAAAGTCCTTTCATTGGACTGTCCTTACACGGTGCTCTAAGATTTTTCTTAGGAATAAAACTAAAAAGCGTTTATCTGATAATAAGCTGAGTGAGACTTATGGGAGTTGGAGAAGACACACCCTTACCATTTTTTCAGTAACATGTTCAATATGTGAAAATTCATGTTTATCTGAAAGCCTTTATTGATTATCATAGGTATGGTAAATGAGACTCTGTTCAGTTAAATCCAGGACTGTTAAATAATACAGTCTAAATTATGACATAACATTGAATATAATTCCCATATCCATCTATATTTCTGTCCATCCTTCCTTTTATGCTCCTTAGCCATATATGTTTTTCCAATCTTTTTTTCCTGAAGCACAATGGTATAATCTTAGATATATGAAAGTTGATAATATTTTCAAGCTGAGACCATGTTTTTTGAAATATATGTGAAGGGCTACTGCTTTTAATAATGGTAAGCTTAGTTTGACCACATGGCACTTAATATTTTTATAATATTTTTGTATTGGGTATCTAATAGAAATACCCTTTCTATTTTTAGAAAGAAATATATCATAAAAACTATATAGCCACATAATATAGCCTAAACCAATAAATATTATTCATGTATGCAAGTTTAATCAGATTTATCAATTAAATTCTATTACCTTAGTATCATCCTTTGTATTAATATAAAAATAAATAGGAATAAGTTAATGATAGTTTTATTATCTGAATAAGTCTTCTTTTGTAAAAAGTACATCATTTTAGATGGTAAATAACCTTTCAATGGAGAAAAATAAACAAATGAGTTCAGTCTGCTAGCCACTATAGACGTTGCCACCATAATATGAAGAGTTGTGCTGTACATAGTAATACTGTGGTCACATTAAAAATAATAATAAATAACCAAGTTGAAAATCTCCCTCTCCAAAGATCTGTGTTAACAGCTTAGCTTTTCTTTTTTTTCTAATGTATTTTTTTTATTTTTCCATTCAAAATTTCCACTTCCTCCCCTCCTTCCATTCCCCTCCTGCTCCCCCATTCACCTTCCTCCCTCCCCCTCCAGTCCTCAGAGAGGGCAGGTACCCTGCCCTGTGGGAAGTCCAAGGCCCTTCCCCCTCCATCCAGGCCTAGGAAGGTGTGCATCCAAACAGACTAGGATCCCAAAAAGCCAGTACATGCAGTAGAAACAAGTTCCAGTGCCATCAATGGCTTCTCAGTCAGCCCCCATTGTCAGCCACATTCAGAGAATCCTCTTTGATCACATGCTCCTTCAGTCCCAGTCCAGCTGTTTTGGTGAGCTTCCATTAGATCAGGCACACTGTCTCAGTGGGCGGACCAACCCCTCACAGTCCTGACTTCTCCCTCCTTCGGTTCTTCAACTGGACCTTGGGAGCTCATTCCAGTGCTCCTATGTAGGTCTCTGTCTCTATCTCAATCCATTGCCGGACGAAGGTTCTATGGTTATATTTGAGGTATTCATCAGTGTGACTATGGATCAAGGCCAGTTCAGGGACCCTCTCCTCTGCTGCACAAGGACCTAGCTGGGGACATCTCTGTGGACACCTGGGATCCCCTTTAGAGCCAAGTCTCTTGCCAACCCTCAAATGGCTCCCTTAATTAAGATGTCTTCTTCCCTGCTCCTATATCTGCCCTTCCTCCATCTCAACCCTCCCACTCCCCCATTCTCTCCCCAATCCTTCCCTTCTCCCTTCTCTCTCCCCCTCTACCCTTCCCCCCAGCCCACTCCCATCCCCATGCTCCCAACTTTTGCCCGGAAATCTTGTCTGCTTCCAATTTCCAGGAGGATATATATATGTTTTTCTTTGGGTTCACCTTATTACTTGGCTTCTCTAGGCTCATGAACTATAGGCTCAATATCCTCTGTTTATGGCTAGAGTCCACTAATGAGTGAGTACATACAATATTCATCTTTTTAGGTCTGGGTTATCTCACTAAGGATAGTGTTTCCTATTTCCATCCATTTGCATGCAAAATTCAAGATGTCATTGTTTTTTACCACTGAGTAGTACTCTAATGTGTATATGTTCCACACTTTCTTCATCCATTTTTCCATTGAGGGGCATCTAGGTTGTTTCCAGATTCGGCTATTACAAATAATGCTGCTATGAACATAGTTGAACAAATGCTTTTGGACTATGATTGGGCATCTCTTGGGTATATTCCCAAGAGTGGTATTGCTGGTTCTTGAGGTAGGTTGATTCCCAATTTCCTGAGAAACCACCACACTGATTTCCAAAGTGGTTGCACAAGTTTGCATTCCCATCAGCAATGGAAGAGTGATCCCCTTACTCCACATCCTTTCCAGCATAGGTTATCATTGGTGTTTTTGATTTTAACCATTCTGACCGGTATAAGATGGTATCTCAAAGTTGTTTTGATTTGCATTTCCCTGATTGCTAAGGAAGTTGAACATGACTTTAAGTATCTTTTTGGCCATTTGAACTTCTTCTGTTGAGAATTCTCTGTTCAGAATTTTAATGTCTAGTTTCTTGAGTTCCTTTTTGGAGATCAGATCTTTGTCTGATGTGGGGTTGGTGAAGATCTTCTCCCATTCAGTAAGTTGCCTTTTTGTTTTAATGACAGTGTCCTTTGTTTTACAGAAGCTTCTCAGTTTCAGGAGGTCCCATTTATTCATTGTTGTTCTTATTGTCTGTGCTACTAGGGTTATAGGAAGTGGTCTCCTGTACTCATGTGTTGCAGTCTACTTCCCACTTTCTCTTCTATCAGGTTCAGTGTGGTCAGATTTATATTGAGGTCTTTAATCCATTTGGACTTGAGTTTTGTGCATGGTGATAGATAAGGATCTATTTTCATTCTCCTACAGGTTGACATCCAGTTATGCCAGCACCATTTGTTAAAGATGATTTCTTTCTTCCATTGTATAATTTTAGCTCCTTTGTTGAAAATCAGGTGTTCATAGGTTTGTGGATTAATATCTGGGTCTTTGATTCTATTCCATTGGTCAACGTCTCTGTTTTTATGCCAATACCAAGCTGTTTTCATTGCTGTAGCTCTGTAATAGAGTTTGAAGTCAGGGATGGTAATTCCTCCGGAAGTACCTTTATTGTATAGGATTGTTTTGGATATCCTGGTTTTTTTTGTATTTGCATATAAAGTTGATTATTGTTCTCTCAGGTCTGTGAAGAATTTATTGGGATTTTGTTGGGGGTTGCATTGAATTTATAGATGGCCTTTGGTAGAATTGCCATTTTTACTATGTTGATCCTACCAATCCAAGAGCATGGGAGATCCTTCCATTTTCTGGTGTCCTCTTCAATTTCTTTCTTCACAGCCTTAAAGTTTTTGTGAAATAGATCTTTCACTTCCTTGATTAGTGTTACCCCAAGATACTTTAGGCTATTTGTGGCTATCATGAAAGGTGAAGTTTCTCTGATTTCCCTCTCTGCTTCTCTATCCTTTGTGTATAGTAAGGCTACTGATGTTTTTGAGTTGATCTTGTATCCTGCTACATCACTAAAGGTATTTATCAGCTGTAGGAGTTCTTTGGTAGAGTTTTCGGGGCACTTATGTACACTATCATATCATCTGCAAATAATGAAAGTTTGACTTCTTCCTTTCCAATTCGAATCCCCTTGATCTCCTTATGTTGTCTTATTGCTATTGCTAGATCTTCAAGCACTATGTTGAAGAGATATGGAGAGAGTGGACAGCCTTGTCTTGTTCCTGATTTTAGTGGAATTGCTTTGAGTTTCTCTCCATTTAATTTGATGTTAGCTGTTGGCTTGCTGTATATTGCTTTTATTATATTTAAGTATGATCCTTGTATCCCTAATCTCTCCAAGACCTTTATCATAAAGGGGTGTTGAATTTTGTCAAATGCTTTTTCAGCATCTAATGAAATGATCATATGTCTTTTTCTTTCAGTTTATTTATATGATGGATTACATTGATAGATTTTCGTATGTTGAACCAGCCCTGCATCTCTGGGATGAAGCCTACTTGATCATAATGGATAATTTTTTTGATGTGTTCTTGGATTCGGTTTGCCAGTATTTTATTGAGAATTTTTGCATCGATGTTCACGAGTGAGATTGGTCTGTAATTCTCTTTCTTGGTTGAGTCTTTGTGTGGTTTTGGTATCAGGGTAACTGTAGCTTCATAAAAAGAGTTTGGCAATGACTCTTATGTTTTTATTATGTGAGTATAGGTATCAGCTCTTCTTGGAAGTTCTTGTACAATTCTGCATTAAAAAGACCTGGTCCTGGGCTTTTTTTGGTTGGGAGGTTTTTGATGAAAGCTTCTATTTCCTTGCGACTTATAGGTCTATTTAAATTGTTCACCTGGTCTTGATTTAATTTTGGTATATGGTACTTATCTAAAAGATTGTCCATTTCTTTTACATTTTCCAATTTTGTGTCATATAGGCTTTTGTATCAATACCTAATGATTCTCTGAATTTCCTCAGTGTCTGTTGTTATGTCCCCCTTTTCATTTCTGATCTTGTTAATTTGCATGTTCTCTCTCTACCTTTTGATTAGTTTGGACAGGGGTTTGTCAATCTTGTTGATTTTCTCAAAGAACCAGCTCTTTGTTTCATTGATTCTTTGGATTGTTTTCTGTGTTTCTATTTTGTTGATTTCAGCCCTCAGTTTGATTATTTCCTGTCTTCTACTCCTCCTGGGTGAGTCTGCTTCTTTTTTTTCTAGAGCTTTCAGCTGTGCTGTTAAGTCTCCATTTTTTTTTTTTAATGTGGGCACTAAGTGCTATGAACTTTCCTCTTAGCACTGCTTTCAAAGTGTCCCATCGTTTTGGGTATGTTGTGTCTTTATTTTCGTTGAATTCAAAGAAGACTTTAATTTCTTTCTTTTTTTCTTTCTTGACCCAGGGGTGGTTCAGTAGTTGACTGTTCAGTTTCCATGAGTTTATAGGCTTTCTGGGGATAGAATTGTTGTTAAATTCTAATTTTATTCCACGGTGATCCAATAAGATACAGGTGGTTACTAAAATTTCTTTGTATCTATGGATGTTTCCTTTGTTACCGAGTATGTGATCAATTTTTGAGAAGGTTCTGTGAGATGCTGAGAAAAACGTATATTCTTTCCTATTTGGGTGGAATGTTCTATAGATGTCTGCTAAGTCCATTCGATTCATACCTCTGTTAGTTCTCTTATTTCTCTGTTAAGTTTCTGTCTGGTTGACCTGTCCATTGGTGAGAGAGGAATGTTGAAATCTCCTACTATTAGTGTGTGGGGTTTGATGTGTGCTTTGAGTTCTAGTAATGTTTCTTTTACATATGTGGGTGCTTTTATATTAGGGGCATAGATATTGATGATTGAGACTTCATCCTGATGAATTGTTCTTGTTATGAGTATAAAGTGTCCTTCTCCATCTCTTCTGATTGATTTTAGTTTGAAGTCAATTTTGTTAGATATTAATATAGCCACACCCTCTCGTTTCTTAGATCCGTTTGATTGAAATACCTTTTCCCAACCCTTTCCTCTGAGGTAATGTCTGTCTTTGTGGTTGAGGTGTGTTTCTTGTAAACAGCAGAATGTTGGATCCTGTTTTCATATCCATTCTTTTAACCTGTGCCTTTTTATAGGTGAATTGAGTCCATTGATATTAAGTGATATTAATGACCAGTGTTTGTTAACTCCAGTCATTTTTTTTTTTTTGGTGGTAGTGTTTGTGTGTTTCCCTTCTTTGAGTTGTGCTGGTGGAGGGTTGTCAGATATCTGTGTTATTATGGGTGTTGTTGGCTTCCTTGTGTTGTGGCTTTCCTTCTAGTGCTTTCTGTAAGGCTGTATTGTGGCTACATATTGTTTAAATTTGTTTTTAATCCTAGAATATCTTGTTTTCTCCATCGATGGTGAAAGAAAGCTTTGCTGAGTATAGTAGTCTGGGCTTGCATCCATGGTCTCTTAGTGTCTGCATCACATCTATCCAAGACCTTCTGGCTTTCATAATTTCCATAGAGAAGTTACGTGTAATTCTGAAAGGTTTACTTTTATATGTTACTTGCCCCTTTTCCTTTGCAGCTCTTAATATTCTTTCTTTATTCTGTATGTTTGTTTTGATTATTATATGGCGAGTGGATTTTTTTTTTTTGATCCAGTCTATTCGGGGTTCTGTATGCTTCTTGTACCTTCATAGGAATATCCTCCTTTAGGTTGGGAAAGTTTTCTTCTACAATTTTGTTGAATATATTTTCTTGGCCCTTGAGCTGTAATTCTTCTCCTTCTTCTACCCCTATTATTCTTAGTTTTGGTCTTTTCATGGTGTCCCAGATTTACTGGATGTTTTGTGTTAAGAATTTGTTGGTTTTGCTATTTTCTTTGATCAATGCATTTATTTCCTCTATAGTATCTTCAGTGTCTGAGATTCTTTCTTCTATCTTGTATTCTGTTGGTTATAATTGTCTCTGTAGTTCCTGTTTGTTTACCCAGATTTTCCATATCCAGCCATCCCTCTGTTTGTGTTTTCTTCATTACCTCCATTTCAGTTTTCAAGTCTTAAAATGTTTCCTTTACCTGTTTGATTGCTTTTTCTTGGTTTTCTTGGGTATCTTTGAGGGATTTATTCATTTCTTCTAACTTTTTGTTAGTCTTCTCTTCCATTTCTTTAAGGGAGTTTTTCACATTCTGTTTAAGGGTCTCTATCACTCTCATAATGTTACGTTTAAGGTCGATTTCTTCTACTTCTTCTGGATTAGGGTGCTCAAGTCTTCCTGTTGCATGTTCACTGGATTCTGGTGTTATCATGTTGCTTTTCAGGTTGTTGGAGGAATTCTTGCATTGGCGCCTGCCCATCTCTTCCTTCAAATACTGTCAGGAGAGTCTTGGCATCTTGATCCAATGTTTGCTGTGGCTAACTGTGTACTTGGGGTTTTTTTTTGGTCTGCCCTCTCTTAGGTCTCCTCAGCACTGGAGTTGGCTCTCAGATTACCTCTGCCCTGAAGCAGGCTGTAGTGGTGGATCTAAGGACCCCGAAGATGAACAGGAGTGCTTGGTGGCAAGATGGAATGGGGTAAATAGAGAATGCCAGTAGCCGGGGAGATGCCCCACTGAATGGCTAGGAATGTTTAAGGAATTGGTCTGTACTCCATTCCCGGGGCATCCAGCCGGCCGGTGGGCATACACTTAACCCTCCAGATGGATCTCCTCAGTACAGGAGCAGGTCCTCTTGCTGGCCAAGGACCTCACATACAAAAGGCTGGGCTTGGCAAGTGCAGGGTCTTGTGGAATAAAGAAACCCCTGCAGCAGGAGCACTCCCCACTGGTTCCCCAGACCCTCAGCCCCGAAGCAGGCTGAGTTGGTGGATCCTAGGACCCCGCAGATGGAAAGGGGTGCTTGGGGGCAAGCTGGGATGGGATAAATAGAGAAAGCCAGTAGCCAGGGAGAAGCCCCAGTGAGTGGCCAGAAATGTTTAGGGAATTGGAGGGGGCCTGTACTCTGTTCCTGGGGCATCTGGCCGCCAGGCAGGCACACACTTACCCCTCCAAATGGATCTCCTCAGTGCAGGAGCATGGCCTCTTGCTGGCCAAGGCCCATTTTTTCATTATTAACAATGGAGAAAAATAGCTAAGGAGGAATGACTGGAGTGCTAGGAGTGAAAACCAGTCTCAGGGAGCTTAAAAATCTAGCTGGGAAGATACATTTTTAACTTTAATAATAATATAAACACATACCACTGAGCTTTATATCTCATTTTTATGTCTGCTGTTATATGAATTTTGGTGTCCCCTCCAAATTCATAATTGAAACCTGACACCCAATGCCAACAGTTTTAGATGAAGGATTTGGGGAATTTTTTAATCATCAAGGCTCACACCAGGTTTGGTGGCACAAACTCAGGGGGCTGAGAAAATAGTGCTATAGTTGCATGGGAATTATATTGTAGTTCTGTTAACTGTTAGGGGAACCGCCACATCAACTCTCACAATGCTTGTACCAGTTTTCTGTCCTATTAAAAGTGCATCAGGTTCCTCTTCATCCTCATCCTTGGTAGCACTTGTCATTGGTCTTCTTGATGCTCAACATTCTGATTTTGGTGACATGAAATCTCAAAGCAGTTTTTACTTTTATTTCCTTGATGGCTAAGAAGATCAAACACTTTTTCAAATACCAAATTATTTTTTAATTACTTTATTTGATTATTATTTATTTTATGTGCATTGGTGTTTTGCCTGTATGTATGTCTTTGTGAAAGTATCAGATCTCTTAGAACTGGAGTTTCAAGCAGATGTGAGCTGCCATCTGGGTGCTGGGAATTGAACCTGTGTCCTCTGGAAGATCTGCCAGTGCTCTTAACTGCAGAGCCACCTCTCCAATCCCTTTCTATGTCCCAATGGATTTGAGATTCTTGGAGTTTTCCTTGAGATGCAGTAATTAAATGAGATCCATTTAGTGGTTAATTTGGAAGTGAAATGAAGTCAAGTGTAGATATGAACAACCCAAGGATAAGGAACTGTTCTCTAGTCCTAGTAGCTCACTGGGTAGCACAGGAATGGCCTGGTACACTGATTTCCTGTGAAAAATCACCGCCTACTGGTTGGACCAGCAGGCATGTGGGATCTTTCAGAGGTATGGGATTGTGGTCATTAGGAAGAAAATGACGCTCAAAAGGAGTGGTACCATTAGGAGATGTGGCCTTGTTGGAGGTGTGGACTTGTTGGAGGAAGTGTGTCACTGTAGGGGTGGGCTTTGAGGTCTCTTTTGCTCAACCTTCCCTCAGTGTGATACTGAGACCACTTTCTGTTGCCTGAAAGATGTAAGACTCTCAGTTAGTTTTCCAGCATCACGTTTGCCTGCACACAGTCATGTCCCATCATGATGATAATGGACTGAACCTCTGAAATATAAGCGAAGCATCCCAATTAAATGTTTTCCTTTATAAGAGTTGCCATGGTCATGGTATCTCTTCACAACAACAGAAACACTAACTAAGACAGGATTTTAAATAACTCCATCTTGAAGATTTTCATAACCATGGATACTTGGCATTTTAATTTTCTCAGAAGGTAGTAGTGGCTGAAATGATGAATCTAGATTTGCACCCATTTTAGAAAGAAAAGAACCCTGAGCACAGTGAGAAGGACATAAAAGCCAGGGACAGGCCCATGTCACCAACATTCAAGAATAGGGCAAGGGAGAAGAAGGCTTTTTATCTTGTGATCTGATGGCTGCTAGAGAAAGGAACTCTTCATGGCTAACACAATTGTCTTTCTCTGCCAGGATAAATGAGTGGTAACTAGAATTGAAGAATTACTTCTCACCATTTAGCATCTTTTTTCTGCAGTCCTGCAAGATGTCAGACAAGCAGGAAATGTAATTTTGTTCAGTTTTTATCACACAACAGCTTTTTCTCATCTTAAAAAATAATTTAAAAAGTACTCAAAATGCTCAGATATTTAAGGAGTGGACATTAAGGAGAAGCCATGTCAGATTGAATTTCCATATTTTATGGGCACCATGAAAATCTGCTTTTATGCATGGTGGAAGCTTTTTAAGTGCCTGATAAATCCAGAATATGGGAAGCAACGGGAGTGAGGGAGTGAGGTAGGAGCCCTGATCCTTCCTGTCTGTGCTGTTTGTGGGCTAATAAAGAGTCGCTGAACTGACAGACAGAATCATCTCAAAGAGGAATGAAGCACACGGGCCTTAAATACCGAGCTGCCTGCTCTCAGGTCAATATGCATTTTCTGCAACCAGACTAAGGATTTCTTTTGCCCTTGACACAGCATGAAATAGAATCTGTGCTCCTTGCCCTACAGAAAACAGCCGTCAGGGGTCACGCTAAGATGTTATAACAGGACAAGCAACAGTTTCACAAGCTGAACGAACATTTGAGAAATTGATGTTTTCAGAATCCCTTCCTCCCCTTTCCTCCCCAACCCATCATGTAATTCTGGTTCCATAAGAGGCAGCATTTAAAATTTGAAAATAACTTTCAAGCTGATGGGCGAGCAAGCAGGAGGACAATGCCTACTGTTGGCCTCTTTGATCTTTCAACCTTGCCTTCTTTTCTGATAAAGTAACCCAAGCTGTTATTGTTCTTACTTTGAAAGGAAAAACAACAAAAAAATCCACCACAATAGCATCCAAATTCTTTGATTGTCTCTGTCTTTCTTCGGAACCTTTCTAAATTGAGGTCTCCCTTCCAAGACAGGCAATTTGATTTGCACCTGATCACTAAGGTCTAGACATGCTGAAGAGAAGCCATGGCTGTTTATCAAGGGAGGAAGGGGCAGAACTATGCTATGGCCCTCAGAAGAATGAAGCTGGGAACCATAAGGGTGACACTTGCCACTCTCTCCTTACTGACCTACAAATATCTTTCTATCTATCTCTTAACCTAATTTCCCATGAACATGCCTCTGGGGTGCGGGCTGCCTAATTAGAGGGCAGCAGGTCAGGGAAGAGAGGTTGATGCAGGAAAGCACCCAGTGGATACTTTCTTTCCAGTGGAGAGATGGGGACAGGATGTTTTCTGTCTTATTGGTAAACAAAGACAAGGTATGCTGGGTGCTCTCATATGGAACAGAATGGCTTGCTTTCTCATAGCCCTAAACATGTGTGCTCACCAATTCCTCTTATAGGAAGCTATTATTGGACAGAACATTTTGGTCCATGGGCTAGATCCTGTCAACTTCCTGTTTTGGAAATACATTTTCCTGGACCACAGCCACATTAATTAACTTACATATTGTCTGTGGCTGTTTTCACATAACAGTAAAGCTGCATAGTTGTGATAGAGATTGCACTATCACAAAAATACTAAATAGTATTTTACCCAGCCTTTATATAATTGTCAACTTTTGTCAAACATTTTTAAATATATTATTAGTTTTAAATATATATTTAGTTGAAATAGAATTACATCAATTTCCCACCTCTATTTTTCCCCCGGAGGGCCCTTGTGCTTCCCTTCCCCTCTTCCAAATTAATAGCCTCTCATTCTTTGATTATTAATGTTACATAGACATATATTTTCATATATGTATTCACAAACATAAACACGATGTGCTGAGTCCTTTTTGTTGTTTGTGTATATATGGCTTCAAGAGAAGGGGGGACAAGAGAAAAGTAATACAAAGTTGTTTGATAAAAGTCTCAAGGAATCATATTATCTCGTATTTACCTAAAATTATGCACAATACCTATAAGGATGAATATCTATCTATTTCTATCTCTATATCATCTACATTTATATCTAGCTATATCTATATTATCTATATAAAAGTAAATTACACCACTTTGGTTGACAAGAACCATAGACTAACAAAACCCCCAGTACCAAGCATGAGAAAACTCCATTCAAATGATGGGTCAGGGCAGTCTAAGGGACTCCCAAAGCAATATAAACTATTGATGACTGTTGATGTAGCCTTTGGTTGTCTCTCAGGAGTTGAGCGACGACGCCTCCTATTGCTGAAGACACCACACATGTATGTGTATGTTCCCTAAAGGTCTATGTGTTAAATGCTGGGCCCTCAATTGAGTGCTGTTGGGAGATAGTAGACTCTCGGAGAAGAGGGACTAACAGGATGCACCTAGGACTCTGATAGTATGCCCCTAAAGGGGACTGTGAGAACCTCTGACTACTTGCTTCCTGGTCATGAAGTAGACAGTTTTGCTCTGTGACAGGGCCTCACTGTGCTGTCTAAGCAGTCCTGATAACATCAGGTTAATCAATCTTGAACTGGAAGCTCCGAAACTAACTAAAACCTTTTCTTTTTAAAAGTTAATTAGTTCAGGCATTTTGGTACAGTGATGGAAACTGATTAACATGGTGACCTCTTAGCCACGGTCCTCAGGATGCATGCCTACTCTGATTCTATATGGCATCTGAGTTGTCTACTTTTTATTCCTTGCTTACTTTTCTAGTTTGTAATACTTTGCTACAACTCTAACAACTCACTAGACTGAGTTTTCCTTGCTTGAGTTTACATCCAAACTAATGTTTCCTAACCATTGAAATCACAATGAATTTTCTGCAATTCAAATCTGATGAGTGCATTTCTCAGCTTTAAGATGTCTGGATGAGCTATGAGTTTCTCAGTGCGGCTCCCACACACCTTCCTAGCTACACTTGGTTTTCATATCTGTGCTATGTGAGTTTCAGTTAAACTTCATCAAACTTCTTACTTCAAAGCCTTTGTTCATGTGGTCTTTCCACCATTGAGACACTTCCTCCTAGTTCTGTGAGCATATATATGACTGCCCCAATACATTCTTCCATTTAAAATATGTGTTTCTTCCTCTGTGAAGCCTTCCCTTAATCCCTTAATTGTGGGGGCAGGTGCACTTCCCAGCATTTACTGCTCTGGAATTGCCATTGCTAGTGTACGTTTTCTCATGAGCAATCTCACTGAGGACCTGGCTTCTTTCCATCATAGGATTTAGGGCATGGGAGGCTCAATGATGCTGCTTGTTGATTTGATCAATGCACAGATTGTGTTCTGAGGCTGGGCCTGCCTAGCATGACTCTAGAAATATTGCTTGAGGTGTAGTTTATACTGTTTACACGTGCTGCAATCACTAAAAGTCAAACTACAGAAGCCTAAGACTGCTGAGCTCAACACACTTCATGAATATCAACTGGATATAATTTTCATACCTAACCTGACTCCTTTTATAAATGGAGATTCTGTACATAATAATTCTTCAAAATAGGAAGTGTTTTTTTTTTGAAGGGAGCATAATTCATTATAGTCCCAAAGCAAACCGTGAAGCAGCTCAACATCCAGTTCCGGGTCAATGGTTTAGTACATCACAGCGTGCTCACTGAAAAGGGCACTATGAAGCATCAATAAAAGTAAAATCATCTACAGACTAAATAGAAACACGGAGAAGGGCAACGATGAGTGCTAACTGACAACCTGACAATTTCCAGTGAGTGAGCACATACATGTGCATAGATGCAGATCGCTGTGCAGTGAGGATGCCCTGGAAAAGAGGGAAAAAGTACCAAGGAAAGTCTAAGATGTGGGGTGAGAGAGATTTCATAAAATTAGTCCTATTGCCACTATGTCTTCTTTTCTGATGCAATATTTAAAAATATTTGAAAACCATTTTGATATTTAACTGTTAGGATAATTTCCTCTAGCTGGCAGAATAAAGGAGGTTTTTTTTTTTTACAGTAAGTTCTTAATAAGTTCTGTATTTTATCTTTTTATTCAATATATATTTGACATTAATAGTTAAAAAATTAGTCTTTACTCATTTTAATTTTTTATGAATATATATATATATTTTCACTTGCATGTCTGTGCATCAAACATGTTAAGTGCCCTCAGAGACCACAAGAGGACATCAAATCCCTGGAAACTGGAGTTACAGGTGGCTGTGAAGCACCATGTGGACTGGGAATATACCAGGGTCTTTTGGAAGAGCAGCCTGTGCTCTCAACAGTAGAGTCGTCTCTCTAGTTCAATGTGTATAATTCGTGAAAGCAACAAGGCAAACCTTGCTCCTTTCCATCTCCCACTTTAGGTAGATATACTTCCTTCTCCTTTGAGCTGGACTGCCGTCATGTGAATGTGACTTAACACTCAGTGATGGTTTGGTGGAGGATGTGATGTAATAAGTGTGCTTACATATATTGCCCTGTCTTCTTGCATTTTGCCATACTTTTGAGAGGAAATAAGGACAGACTCCCTACCTATGAAAGACAAACAACGTGTGGAGCTGACCAAGGTCTAATATGGAGCTTGGATCTAAAACCAATAGTCTGACCTAGACAGGTAACTCCAGGTAACTCCTGGTTTTGTGAGAATAAATCACTGTTGTTTTAAGTCCCTGGCAATTTGGAATGCTTTGTGCTTTGTGGCTATTGTGATAACTGGAAGATAAAGATCTATTTTCAGTATCAACAAACTAACTATGATACCTCATTTCTTCTTGTCCTGGCTTCACTAAGTATGTTGACTTAGAATCCTTCAGGTATGTATCAAACAGTAAGAGAGCACGTTCATACGGTAGTGTTATTTTCAGACTCTTGAGGCACCTCCACACTCATTTCAATGGTGGCTACATCAGTTTACATCCTCACCAGTTGTGAATAAGGATTCATTTTTCTCCACATCCTTGCCAGCATCTGTTTTCTTGACAATAGTCACTCTGACTACAGAGAGATAAAAATCTTTTTTAAAAAAATTAATTCTTTGACATTTCCAGGGAGATGGAATCTTAAGCCAGTTTTTGATTCACATTTCCTCTATGGCTAAGGATACTGAGCACTTTAAAAATATTTACTGTTATTTTTATTTCTTCTTCTGGAAACTGTCTATTTGGTTCATTAACCCATTTTGATAGCATGATTATTTTTAGATGTTTTATTGTTGTAGTTTTTTTACGTCTTCAATATTAATCTCTCAGCTGATGTACAGTTGGCAAAGTTTTTTTCCCATTCTGTGGCTGTCTCTTCCCTCTATGGTTTCCTTTGATATAAAGAAGCCTCTTAATTTCATGGGATTCCATTTCATAGTTCTTGATATTAATTTCTGTGCTATTGGAGTCCAGTTCAAAAAAGTCATTGCCTGTGCCTATATCTTGACGTGTCTTCTCTTAGCAGTTTTAAATTTCCACATCTTATATTAATGTTTTTGATACCCTTTACATTGATTTTGTGCACTATGACAGATAATAGACCTAGCTTCAGTCTACTGTACATGGAAATTCAGTTTCCCCAGAACTATTTCTTAAGGAGAGGCTGCCTTTTCTCTAGTGTATGCTTTTGATAGTTTGGTCAAAAATTAGGTCATTGTAACTATCTGCATTTATTTCTGGGTTCTCTATTCTATTTTGCTGGTTCACATGTCTGTCTTTGTGGCAGTAGCAGACTATTTGTGTTACTATAGCTTTGTGATATAATTTGAGATTATGTATTATGAAGACTATGGCTTTTATTTTAAAAATTGATGCCATTTATGTGTCCATATAAATTTTAAGGTTTTTTTTCCTGGTCCTTTGAAGAACATCTTTGGAATTTTGACAGTAATTGCATTCATTATGAGGTAGTGGTTCTCACAACTTTAATTCTGCCTATCAATAAAAAGGAAGGTTTTTCAGTCTATCTAGTGGTCTTTTCAACTTCTTTCTTCAGGGTCTTGAAGTGTTCATTGTTGAGGTCTTTCACCTTGGCTACATTTATACCTAAATAAGTTAGTATTCTTGAAGCTATTGTGAATAGAAGTAGTAAGAGGCCGCTTGTTGGTTCCCGGCAGCTCAGCCCCAAAATAATCACACAGAAACCAGATTATTTAAATCACTGCTTGATCCATTAGTTCTAGCTTCTTATTGGCTAACTCTTACATCTTAATTTAACTCATCTCCATTAATCTATGAATCACCACGAGGTTGTGGCCTACCAGCAAAGTTTCAGCACATCTGTCTCCAGTGGCAGCCCCATGGCTTCTCTCTGACTCCACCCTTCTTTCTCCTAGCATTCAGTTTAGTTTTTCCTGCCTAGCTCTGTTCTACCCTATCAGGCCAAGCCAGTTTCTTTATTAACCAATGGTATTCACAGCATACAGAGGGGAGTCCCATATCAAATAGTTATTTTCCTTTATTTCTTTCTTGGTGAAAGATTATCTATATTGGCATATAGAAAAGCTACAGATTTTTGTATGCTCATTTTGTGTCCTGCTAGTTTGCTGAAAACATTTGTCACACACAATTCTGGGCCTTCTACTGCTACTGTGTCTATACCTCTAACCCTAGCCTCTCCTAATCTCTTTTCATAGACTCCAGCCCAGCTAAACAGTGATAGGCCTCAGCTGATCTCCATCCCTCCTTCCTGTTTTCAAAACAAGCACCACTTGGGTAACTCTTATATAACCAAGTGCAGCTGCTAGCACAGGATGCAGCCTAGGTCCCTTCTGGACTGTGGCTTCTGTGTGCTATCTTCGAGGAAATACTTTCAGATTTATGATCCTAAGTGATGCTGTTCTCTGCTTAATCACAGATATTTTCTCAGCTTCAAATGACCAGCATCAGTTGTCCCAATGAAGCAAATTTTTACTTCAGTGCTGCTGGCCTCTTGTTTATTCCAGCCAACTCTTCAGATTATCAAACATTACAGATATTTAATTCAAAATGTTGAGAGGTCTGATAGAGTCTTATCTTAGTCACTGTTCTCCTGCTGTGAAGAGACACCATGAGGAAGACCTAGGCAACCCTTTTAAAAGAAAGTATTTTATTGGGGGGTGGCTTATAGTTCAGAGGGTTAGTCCATTTTCATCATTATGAAGAGCATGGCAACATGCAGACAGGCAGGCAAGTTTCTGGAGAAGTAATGGAGAGCTACATCCTGATTTACAGGAAGCAGGCATGGGGAGGTGGGTAGTATGGTCTTTTGAAACCTCAAAGCCTACCCCCAGCAATACACCTCCTGCACCAACAAAACCCTACTCCAACAAGACCACACCTCCTGGTCCTACTAAATGGTCCATCAAATTAGCAAGTATATGGGATTAAGCATGCAAATATCTGAGCCTATAGGGATCATTCTCACTTAAACCGTCACAAGTCTTTAAGGGACTTTCAAACTTTCCCCTGAAATGCCACAAGCCATGTCTACATTGTCTGCATTTTTCTCAACACCTTTTTCTCCCAAGCTCCCAGCATTTGTCTTTTAAGTTTTCCACTATAGTTCATTAAGCTCTAAATGCTCAGTGGTTTTTCTAGCCCAAAGTTCTTCCATAATCCTCCCAAGAGCCCATGGTCAGGTCTGTCAAAGTGATACCAATTTCTGTCGTAGTAGGGTTTCTATTGCTGTTATAAAACACTATAACCAAAAGCAACTTGCTTCACCTTACAGTTTATAGTCTACCATTCAGGGAAGTCAAAGCAGGAACCTGGAGGTAGAATCTGATGCAGAGGCCATAAAGGAGTGCTGTTTACTGACTTGCTTCCCATGCCTTGCCTACCCTGCTTTCTTATGTCATCCAGGACCTCTTGCTCAGGGATGGTACCGCCCACAATGAGCTGGGCCCTCCCACATCAATCATCTATCAATGAGATGCTCTACAGACTTTTCTACAGGTAAATCTGATATGGGCATTTTTTTGGACTGAGGTTTCTTCTTCCCAGATGACTCTAGCTTGTGTTGTCATAAGCCTAGCCAGCACAGCATCTTTAATGAAATTTTTAAAAACCATTTTATGTAGCCCAGGCTGCCTTCAAACTCAATATGTAGCTAGGGCTAGTCTTAACTATTGATGCTCTCCCCAAGTGATTAGATTATAGGCATGCACTACCAAACACTTCTCTATTTTGCATTTTAATTACTTTGCCTTGTCCTTGCCCTGACGGTTACACAGATGGTTCCAGTCAGGAATCCAGCACATCCTCTCATGACAGCTCTCACCTTAGAAAGCTGAAGCTGTAAGATGGCCCCGCCCCTTTGCTTAGGTGTGTGCCAATCAGACTGCCCTGCCCTGCTCTCTTGCTCTCATCCTTTGTGGCCTAAGTCCTAGGTGTTTGCACAGTTTGACTGGGGAAGACATTGGCTCTTCTGATAACCTGGTAGGTGTGAGAACTCGAGAAAACACAGTTGCCATTCTCTTTCACAACACACTGTAGTCCCTTGAGGGATGGTTCCAGAGTCCCCTTGAGTGCCAAAAATCTCTTATATAGAATGGAACAGTGTTTACATATGACCTATACACATCCTCCAGATACTTTAAAATACCCCTGGATTACTTATAATGCCAATTACAATAGGAGTGACATGTCACCAGTTAATGCGCTGTGTTGTTTAAGGAATAATAACAAGAAAAAAAAATCTGTGTATATCTGCAGAAACACAGTCAGAAGAGTGACAGGTAGTGAATGATGCCTTGGGGAACTGTGAGAGAGGCCCCAGGAAACAAAGGCAGAGGCCTTGGCCTCATGTTCATTTCCTTCCCTGGATTGCTCTTGGATGTGATTTCATGACTCCTGTGTTAAACATCTATATTCAATTTATAAGACATGCTTATTCTTGTTGGAGGTTGGAAGATAGCTGTAGAACCCAATCTCTTGAAAGGATATGCTGAATGCTGTCCTTACTGTACCCTGAATCTGGATATGGCCTTCTGCCTTGTTTTTGTGCTTTTCTAGGTATAAGATGCACTGCATGTCAGACAGTCGTATTTAAATTGTTCTGTCCTGAGAAAGTTCTGGGGAAGGCTGCTCTGTTAGTAGGTGCTTGCTGGCATTTATTCACATGTTTTTCTGAACTCAAACGCCCTTCATTAGATCGTTGCTTTCTTTGTTTCACTTGTGTGTAAAAGTGCACTGAAACTAAGAAAAATTGTCTGCCGTATTAGACTGTGGTCGGTCCTATTCTTTCAGGTCCTTGACCTATGCAGGTCTCACAGACACAGATCTGCAGAGGTCCCCAAAAGCTGACACATGTCCATTACAAATGCTGTCAGCACAGCCGCCTACGGCTTCTGTCTACAGTGGGCTGATTCTGTGGGTGGGGAACCTGCAGACACAGGTGACTGCCTGTACTCCTGAGCTGATCACCTAAGAGATGAAAACCCCTCTCACAATGCCCAGTGTTTGTTTGGTAGGGTAAGTGATTATTGGTGTCTTCCTCCTTTCCTTGTCTGTGAGTCTCTCATTATTTATGATGGCTGTCTTTGTTCTTTTCTTCGCTTAAAAAAACAAAAAAACCCTTTCAGGACTGTTCTGTTCTTTAGACGGGGTGGGGGTGGAGGGCATTCTCTGTCCCCCCCCCCCCGCTGTCCTCCTGTGGAGCACAAGAATGGCTCTCAGGAGCCCAGCAGCCTGCTCTGCCCAGCCTCATCATGCTTATAGACAGCATGCATGCTGGAAATACTCCCCATGGTCCTGACTTCCAGGAGACGGCAACACATGACTGCTCCTTCCGTGCATCAGCCACTGTCTTGACTCTCAGCTGCCCTTTGCCTTTTCTGACAGGAGCCGGGCTGAGGCTGGGAGGGTGAGGAGGAGATACTGCTGCATTTGCCTAGGACTGAAATGACAGTGGCTGTCCCTTGCAAAGGGAAATTTGCACCTGTTTAGAGTTGGCTTCACATTGAGAGCATGGGGAACAAACGCTAAGGCCAGCACATTCAGAATGAGTAGTGCCCAAATTACTTACTGAAGACATCTGCGAAGCTGTCAGCCATTCAGGAGGGATGTGAAAATGAGCCCCAGCTGAGTCTCCCAGCAAAATGATTCCCCTGGGCTGTGAACCTAGGAAGCACAATTTATTTACATTATTTATACACTCAAGCAGTGGGCAGCCTCCAGAGTGAGTAGCTATTTGAGCAGATAGCCTGGTGTGTATCAAATGCACAGTCTGTCCTAACAGTGATACATGGCCACTTTTCATGTGTTGGGGAGTGTAAGGGGAGCATTTAGGAGCTGAATGAAATTTCTTAGCCCTTGGAACTGCTAGCTAAGCTTCACAAACACAGGTGTGCTTCCTGGCTCAGTGTAAAAGCAGCTGCTGTACAGCATCCAGAATGAGTGATGGATGAACACAAGAAGCAGACTTGATCTGAGTTCAGAAATATGCCCTAAATTTTGGTTCTGGAAATGGCTTTTTTAGAGAATATACCAATTCTGCTTAAGAGTGAATGCCCTCATGGAGCAATTTTGATAGTTTAAAGATGTGATAGTCTCTTTAAAGTCCTTAAATCCACATACCCAAAAGCACTAGATGGACAATTCTGGCTGATTAACAGAGAGAAGGAGCTAGGAAGGTCTCTGTGCAGCCTGCATGTCTGGATGTAAGAATCACTTAATCAGATTCGGAGACACATCTACACAAATCACTTAGTGGGGAGTACACCCTCTAGCCACTTAAGGGCTTGGAAAAATCAAATGCTCCCTCTAGAGTCAGAGAAGTCTCCTTTCTCTAAACCACTGGAGTGAGCCAGAGGATGGCCCAGCCTTACTGTAGTGGTTCCCTAGCCTTGGCTTCTATGGAAACTGCCACTGGGCCACAAGAATGGAGACTAAGGGGGTCTGGGACATTTAAGAGGATGTGGGATGCTAGGATATGGAGATTCAAGGGTCTTCCTTCCTGGGATCACTAGCCCAGAAGGCTTAGAGTTTCATCTAAATCTGCATTTGTTGTTGTTGTTTATTACAATCCTGGAGATTGAACACTGGGCCTCATGTATACTAAACTAGTGTTTTAGCACAGAGCTGCTCCCCACGCTCCAGATTTAGTCACAATTATCTCTCTTCTTTTCTTATTGTAATACTGAGGATTGAACTTAAGACTCAGCACATGCCAAGAAAAAGCTCTACCACTATAGTCCCAACCATCTTTTTTACATTTTATTTTGAGACAGGGTCTCATTAACTTGCTCAGGCCAACCAGAAATCACCTGTAGCCCAAACAAGACTTGAACATTCAATCTCCCGCTTCAACCTTTGAGTGTATGAGATTGCAGCCCTGTGCCGCCAGATTTGGTTCTAAACTTATTTGTTCTTTGTGTCACTCACCAAACATTTCTAATATTCTTAGCTTTTCAGCGGGCCTTTCCATTTCCTATTCTCCCCTTTGCCCCTCTGAAAGCTTACAGACACTTAGGCTTTAGGTTGACCTTTGTCAAGGATACTTTGATCAAGGTAGCCTTGGGGATAAAATTTGAGTGGTTATCCGGAAAACCCCTGTTGAATGAGTACATGACCAAAATCATCTGCAAGGGAGCAGAGACATGTTGCTTAGCAGAACAGGGACAACGCCTTAGTTTTGGTCCCTACCCCTGGAGTGGGTTTTTAGCATTGGTGGCCCAGACACCCAGGCATTTGTGCTTTTAGAATAGGAGGCTTTAGTTTAGTTATTTCTGGAAGCATCTGCAAACTGGAGATTGGTTTCTCTTTGAAGTCATCCAGATATTCACCATTAGACATGGAAGGCTAACTTTAATGTATGTTGAAAAGGACATGCAAATGATTAAGTATTACTTCCTGTGTCATTCATTATTTGGAAAAGTCCCAGCTTTTGATTACTCTGTTATCTGCCTTGCACTCTTCCATAATGTTATCATTAAGGATTCTCATCCCCAAGTGAAAGAGCCAGTTAAACAAATTACATTCTTCATCTTCCAGATTTGCCTCTTCTATGTCTGTCTTTTTCTGATCAGTTCAGAAAGCCAATCTAACTGGGCGTTTCAACTCTTACCCTCAGACTCTGCCTCACAAAGGTGATTCTTTTCTTTTCAGTTTGACTCAACTAGAAAAGAAGCATCTACTGTAGCAGGACACTGACTTTTAGTTCGTACCTTCGCAGAATTTCATCTCATATGGAATTCCATCTTTTGGATCAATACCCTTTAGAAGAGAAATAAAGAGATTAGCAGTGTGGTTTTAAATTTATGAGGCACATACACTAAATCCTTCCCAACTGAATTTAACATGCAAAGGCAAATCAATACATAAAACCCTTTGAAACCTTTTGGGTCCCTAATCCAACTTAGTGATACTCCATGTAATGAGCTGGGTTTAAGAGGAATTGAGGATAGAACAGAAGGATAATAAGAAATGAGGCCCACTCACTCAGAGCAATCTGGGGCAACCATCTAGAAGAGCAACAGGAACAGGAATGACTCTCCTTGGAGCACTGAGGGCTGACTGAGTTTTGGGACTTAGTAGGTCAAGGGTATGTTCTACAATCTCTAAGCTGGAAATCAAAGCATCCAGACATCTCAGAAACATCAGTTTTCATCCATTTTACCCTTTCATCCCACATCAATCCAGGGGACATTGATGAAGCAGGGAGACACTTGTGGTTGTCACAGTGAGTGGGGATGCTCTTGACATCTTGTGGACAGAGGCATAAGAGGCTGTCAAACACCTTACAGTTTATAAGATGATGTATCTAACTCAAATGTCAACAACTCCAGGATTAAGAAACCCAAGAAACTCAGTTGGTCCTGAGTGTGACTGAGTCATCACAGTCAAACCCCAAACCAAAGCTAGACATCAGAGCACCTGTCCCTTGGTGACATCAGTGTTATTTTAAGACAAAAGTGCTTGGTGGCCATAAAAATGATGGGAACAGTGAGTTATTGTTCCTGATCTTGAAGACTCCAAATACACATGGAAACATTATGCTGGGAAGTCAGGAAGGAAACAAAAGCATCGCACTTTCTTTGCCCTTGTGACTCCTGTAATTAACCAATGACCAGAGCCACCAACACACATACACCTATTAAACCACCGTCAACAATGGAGCCAGGCGACACTGTACAACAATGGCAAAACTGGCCTTGTTGGCTACAGGCTCCTTGTTTTTGACTTTGTGGTTCTGAGTAATTTTTCCTCTGCAGAAAGGGGCGGATGTTAAGACATGAAGCTGTGGAGTCTCTAGCTAGCGGTGATGAGCTTCACATTTTGCCTTCTGAGCTCATGGTGGATTTATTTTAGTCTTTGCTTGGCCACTTCTTTATGGAGATGGGATATCATGTCACAAACATGGTATGGGGACCATCTTTGTGGGGACCATGGAACAAAGAAAGCATTCCCACATATTAATCCTTTGTCCCGAGATAAGACAACCAAACTTGGATTTATCACAAAAATGGCTACACCTTAAGGCTGTAATGCAGATTTTCTACCCCATAAAGAGGTAGCATGACTGAGGGTAAATGTTTGAGGTTGACACAGTTATCTGTCTTGTTGCTTATGTACCGGAAGTCACAGATCCTGGTGGACACCATAGAGATTGCTGGTATAAGCCTGAGCTACTGGTTTCCTGGGGAGACAAAAATACCTAAGCAGAAAAATGAAGCAACAATTTCTTTCAAAGTCAGGAATCTTTATCTTCAAGGCTCGTTGTTTGCCTGTGTGTGTGGGGGGGGGAGGGCGGCTGGGAATGGCTGGGAGCTCCAGAACATTCTAGGTCAGCTGTTCTCAATTTTTGAGTTGGGACTCATGTATCAGTTATCATGCATATCAGATATTTACAGTATGGCTCATAAAAGTATCAAAATTACAGTTATGAGGTAGCAATAAAATAATTTTATGGGGAAAAATTCCACAACATGAGGAACCATATTAAAGGGTTACAGCATTAGGAAGGCTGAGAACCGCTATTCTAGGTGGAACAGAGAGCCATGCTGTCATTAATAGGATTTAGGTGTTTCTATTTAAGCACTTCAGGCTTGTGAGAAAAAAGACTCCCAAAGAAACTGACCAGACGTTCCAAGACTTTGATGATTCGTTAGGATTTTCATTTTCTAAATACTTTCTACTTTCACACTTGAGTTTGTGTTTCTAAGTTGGTTTCTTTGCCCTCCACAAGGACCCTCAAATCGTGTAAATGTATGATGACTGTAACACATGAATCTGCAGACATTGCTTCCCAATGGTAAGTATTGGGGTGGCTTCCTGTTTTCTTGCCTTTTCTCTCCCCGAAAACTGTAAACTCCATTATATGTATTGGGGCAGCACAAATCAGAAACTTTGGGGTGTGAGTGGTACACGTAGGTTAATTTCCATGACGCCAGCAAAGGCTTATGAAGGAGAACAAATGGCTGTAACAAACTGGCAACAGCCTCCGGCTTTCCCAACAGCTGTGTGGGTGCTGTAGAGGTGCTGGCGTCAACTCCCCTTTCGTCATACTGCTCAAACAGAATAAGGGAATTAGGGGAGACCATGGTATAGATTAAAACGGTTGTTTAAGGTAGCCTCAGTTCTGACAATGCCATTGATGACCTTCCTATGTGATGGAAAATCTTTATCCTCATTCAAGGAGCAGGGGAAGTTTCCTGGGTTCTCATTTTCCAGTGTGGCCTAAGAAAATGTACACCGGGGAGGGCAGAAAGTAAGAGATGATATTCAGCTTCAACTCATTGCTTACCCAAATGCCATTACAGTTGGAGTCCTGATGGGCATCCCAGTTGTCTGGCCTATGAAGAAAGCATCAGCCTTAGACTTTGGCATATATGGGATGTTCAGTGAATGCTAGTTCCATGAACGGGTGTCACAGGAAATGCCACCGTAAGGTAACAGTGTTCTTCAAGGAAGAGCACCCCATATGTGCTGTGACATACAAAAGCTGCCACTTAGCATCTGCAGTCTGGATTTGGAGCATTTCTGGAACCTAGGCTTGAAGCCAGCCTTTCCAGTGACAGAGGGTTCCTGTGGCTGTGTGGTTGTGGAATGGCATGCATAAGGAGTATGTCTGCAGTCCATTTTCTTCAGTAAGGAGCAGCTGCAACTGCTGCCTGCGAGCTGGGCAGCACCTGGTCAGCTTGCTACTGCAGCACTGCAATCCCGTGACTGTGAAGGGTGGCACAGCTGGGTTTTGAAGGCAGAGCTATGGTTGCTTTCCATCAGGCCATGGCTCAAGCAGGATATGTGTCATGTTATTTGGAGTCCATACCTTGCTCTAAGGGTACAGGAACAACTCCTGGGTCCACCTTACTGGTACAACTCCCTTGGGTGTTGTGTCAATGTCTACGGTCATTTTTTGTATAGCTAGTTTCTCTCAATAGAATGCCATGCCATTGAAGGGGCAACTTTGTTTTGTTTAGTGCCTAACTCTACCCCAAGTGCTTTGCAAGTATCAGATTTGTGGCAAGTGTGTTTGGATAAACAACTGTGTCCATGAATAAATGCAGGACCCTTCTCTCGGCAACTAGGGTTCCCCAGGTTGGGGAAAGCCCTTGTGTCTCACACGTCCAAAAAAGTTACCTTCTGCCTGGGTACACTGTCTTGTTGTGGTCATTGCAGTCTCTCCCTCGCCAGTGGTAGCCCCGCAATGTCTGAAATTGAAGAGTGCACACAGAATGGGGTTAGTCCAGCTTTGACACCAACCACGGTGAAGGCTAATCAGGCTATCTAAGGGATATTGACATCTGCAGTTTTTTAACTCCAGTATTGAAGATCAGTAGGGAAATTAAGATTAATATAAGATAAGCTATGTGAGGTATATAATATGACACCAAACCCAGAAATAGGTGGGAGTGTATGTATAAATGAATGTATGTTTATGGGTGATAGTGTGTGCCTATATGTGATGGTGTTAGTGTATGTGTTTATGTATGTATGTACATGTATGTACATATATGTGTGTGTCCTTACATGTATGAATGTGACGTGTGTGTGTTTGTGTCTGTATATGTATCCATGTATACTCCTAGAAACATCAAGACTGTCCAAATTTCTAAGTTGTTTTGTTAGCCACTAGTCTTCTCAGGGTATATAATATTTCAACTGTTTGGCCAGTGATGAATCTTTTCATTGGATAATTCAAAAAATAATGTATGACAACTGTAAATCCTTTGGATTTGTACATTACTGAAGAGCTTAAAACAAGCAGGAATCAAAATTCCATCAGACAATGTTCTTCCTTGTGGTCTCTCACCCTGTGGTGAGTTCAGGACAGGCGGCTTGCTTGTTTCCCCAGAACTCTTGCTGGCATCCTAAAGCTCTAAACCAATCCATGCATACACTTGAAAAAGCAAGCTCAGGCAGATTAATGAATTTCCAAAATCATAGACACCACCCTGGTAATGATAGCCCCATGGAGAACTGTAATTGGGAATGATGTCAGGGAGGAGGAAACAGAAGTGGGCCTATGGTTTGCTTTGATGGCTAATTTTTTATGAAGTTGAAAAGCCCTTAAAATTGTGAACTGATGTATGTTCATCAAATGAAGTTCAGTCTTGCCTTATTAACAGAGAGAAATGTGTAGATGAGATACCATATGGAGGGGACGCCTATTCCTCCCCGGTGGTACTCACTGGGGAAACACTGTATTTGTCGGAATCGCTGTCTTTGAATGGCACAGCCTTCTTTATAGATCTAGGAAGGAAAACAAACGCCCTGTGAGCTAAGAAAAAAACGATGCCTGTGAAAATAAACATGTTCAGATACTGGCTGTTTATGTGACTGTCACTGATCTAAAAATAAAACCCAGCATCTGCGTAGCTCATGAGAATGTCAGGCGCACTCAGCCAGTCGTTGCTCTCTATTCAACCCACAGTTTCTCTGTATTTAACATGGGCCATTCGAGGAGGTGGAATAAATGAATTGGACTTGTAGGAGACATGGGGTTTATGCTATGGTACCCAGCAAACAGGAGACTACATCTTGAATCTAGTCAATTAAATCCCAGCACTCCTGTGGTGGTTTGAACAGGAGTGGCCCCCAGAGGCTCATCTATTTGAATGCTTGATCATTAGGGAGTGGCAGTACTTGACAGAGATTGGGAGGTGTGGCCTTGTTAGAGGAAGTGTGTCTCTAGGGGGTGGGCTTTGGGGTTTCAAATGCTCAAGACCGACCCAGTGTCTTTCTCTCTTCCTGCTGCCTATGCCCTAATGTTGAACTTTCAACTTCTCTAGCACCGTATCTGTCTACATGCCACCACTCCCCAACCATGTGACAATGGATGAAACTTCTGAATGATAAGCCACCACCAATTAAATGCTTTCCTTTATAAGAGTGGCCATGGTCATGGGGACTCTTCACAGCAATGGAACAGTGACTGAGACAACTCCAAATTGTCTCTGTACCCTTTGCACACTCTGTTAAGGAAAACTTCTATTTTAACCACTCACTGTGAGAATCTTTGATATTTAGTGGTCATTAGCTGGTAACTTCTGTTCTTCCTTATGGGACTGGGTAGCCAAGGACACAGGCATGATAGCTAACATAAATCAGACCAAAGCTATGGATACTCTGAGAAGAAGGCCACCACCGCGTCTTACTACCAGACTCTTCCTGCTTCAAAATGGCCACCCTGCTTTCTCCTCCATCTGGGGGAAATCAGATAAAGGACAGCAGAAGATTGAAGTCATGCGGCAGGGCGAAGCTGTGCCTGAAACCTAAACTGTGTGGGATTTTGTAATGGTCTTTTGAATCAAGAGCATCCAAGCAGATCAAATAAATGGAGCTCAGAACAAGTGTAAAGGACATTTACAACCTATTTGCTCAGCTAAAGAAGAGGGCTGAGAGTCTAGAGGGTCAATGAGAGCAAAGGCTGGTCTGTGGCTACCAGATCTGTAGCCACTGGAGGATAACATTACCTGTTTGAAAGGGGACAATAATAGTGACTGCCTCCACATACACAATGGTCCTCTATGCATAGAAAGCACCAGATAATTTGTTATATTGATGATTACTAAACCACAGGTTGGTATAAAGGGCAAACAAGGCTGCACTTATGTGTGCTCTGTAAGTCGTAAATCACCAAATACATTTAGGTGTGGTACAAATTATAAGTGGAGCACAGTGACTTAAAAAGGGGAGAAAACATGCTGGCTTTGATTTTATCATAAAGGGATAATTTTTCTTTTAATTTGGGCCAAGAAAATCCATGGCCCTAGATGCTCCTGAATTCAGAATTTAAAGGTAGTTCAATTAAAGTATTGTCACTTGGATATCATTGGACACTTCAATGGTACCATTAAAGAGAGGGGGTTCCCAAATCAGTTCAAGCTGGGCATGATGAAATGATTGGACACCTGGGGAGCTGGCTGCACCTCAGCCTTGAAGCATCTTCTTTCATGTCTGACGGTCCTCATAACCTGAGGCTCTCTGCACCTAACCCTATCCACAGAAAGGGCGAAGCTGCTGCTTCTAGGATTCAGGCCAACTGGCTGTGGGGTTCTTGTTGGCAGATGAACTAGGAAAAGTTTGTAACTCTTTGGTTCTTCAGAGACTCTGGATGTGGGTCAGAATTATTGCTGCCTTATACTTCCTACAGCTATCTTACTAGCAGCCTAGAGATCTTCAGCAAGTGTAGTCCCCAAGAAGCTCAAGAGATAATGAATGGTGGAGCAGGGGTAAACTTTTAACATGACTTAAATTATGTTCCTCTCCCAGTAGCTGTGAACTTGGCCTTAATACAGGTAGATCTTTGCAGATGTAATTAGGTCAATATGCAGTCCTTAAAATGGACCTTTGTCAAATATGACTGGCAGAGGTAAAACAACACCCCCACACACGGGTAGGGGAGGTGGAGGAGATGATTGAATAAAAGTGGAGGTGGGGATCGGAGGGATGCAGCTGTAAGGATTGATGGGTACCACAGAATCCAGGAAGAGGCAAGGAACGATTCTACCCAGAGCATCTGTTAGAGGAGCACAGTCCTGCTGTCTTTGGTTTTGAATTTCTCGTTGCCAGGATTGAGAGAGCATAGATTGTGCTATTTTGTCACAGCAGCAGCCAGAAGCAGCAGCAGGAGCAGCAGCAGAAATTTAGCTCCTCAGAGCATACCTGTAGCCTGTCTGCTGCACCTATGAGCATTCTCATGCCTCCCCTTCTCTTCCTACAATAGCCAGGCTGGGGAAGAATGGAATAAAGTCACAGAGCTCCCACAGGAAAGCAAGAGAAAATAGGTGGCAGAGCAGATGCTGCTGTGGTCTACACGAATATCTCACATCATTAAACCATTAAAGCATCACTTGTGCATGGATTATTTTAGTTCTGTCTCCTGACATGCAGGTAATTGTTGGACATAGATAGCCAGGAGTCAGATTTGCAGACAAATTATCCAAGACTCACCTAGAGAATGTTTGGGAAAATGTAGTGCTCTTTTACTAGATCTAGGGCCAAGAAATCTGGTTTTTAAAGTTCTCAGATGATTCTGAGGGAAAAAGGACTCAATTTACAGTTTGATTTTAGGTAGGGGGAAACAGGTCCTAAGACATTAAGTGACTCAAGTTATTTAAATCAACTCAAGATTAAAAATGAACAAATAAAAAACAAAAATAAAACACAAAATAAAAGGAGTATAAAGGTTGCATGGAACTAAATACACCCAGGGGTGAAGGGGTTGGGTCCTCAATGGCCTGGGGAGTTACTTTCTTAAGGCTTGGAGTTGTGCTTTAGAGATAAAACATCCCTAGATGCTTCTGTGCAGAGGTCTTGGTTGCCAGGTGGTGGCACTGTTGAAGGGGATGGGGCCTCATTAGAGAGTTGGAGAGAGAGAGAGAGTTTTGTTACAGCTGTCCTCTCTTCTTACTAGCACAGAGCAAGGAAAAAGCTGGACTATTTTGCTTCATGAGTCATCATTTGTCTTGCTGTTTGTAATACTAATTCTATGATATTTAGTTTAAGCTCAGACATAGGGTGATCTGGGATAGGTTTGCAGTTGTTTACAACACTGGGGACTGAACCAAGTGCTCTGGGCTTGCTGGGCTGATGGTAACTATTGAACTTCAATCCTTGGAAATTACATTGACGTGTGTGCTGGTGGAAGGTGAGGGTAGAGGGTGGTGTTGTAGAATTTTGGACAGTGTCTTTCTGTGGTTATAGCCATGAGCGGGGCTGATGGTGAGAAGTGGAGGAAGCCCTGTGTGAGAGGGTTCCTGAGTTAATGTCTGCTGCTGACATGGGCATAGCCATGTAAAGGACAATACAGACTCAGACCCATGGGAAAATGGCAAAGCCTTCTCCTTAGCGTGAGGCTCAGAGAGATAGTAAAGCCTTCCTCTGGCCATGTACAGATGCTGATAGTGTGCGTGAAACATGTCCACCACCTCCCCTTCCTTCATAGTTACTGCCTGAAGACTACTCCCTACCAACCCTGCTCCTACAGAGATTAGTTAAACCTGCCTCTTTGGTCCAGCTGTATGCCATAAACCCTGCCTCCTTGTGTAGTGATGTAATAACCCTTCTTCCTTGTTCAGGTGTATACAATAAGCCTGCCTCTCTGTTCAACTCTATATAGTAAACACACTGAGCTTTAGGGGTCCTGAGGCTTCTCCATCAGAAAGCCGGGTTCACCCAACCCCAGCCTTTCTTTCTATTTCTTTTTGTGCTTGCTTTTTCTTCATTCCCTCACCACCCAAGTCAGACAAAGCCCCAGAAGCTGTGCAAGAATGTTGCAGCCAACCTCATCCGTATATTATGTGGCAAGGAGAGGCTTTCCCCAAGTGTTAAACCATGATTGCCTGAAATTCTCACTTGGACTCTGCTCACTGGGACTAAGGTTGCCTGTGATACTTTCCAAAATTGTTTGGTTCAAAATAAGTTTGTCTTCTTGTTTCTGTACAAGCCATGTTTTGAGCAAGAAACGTGATCAATTTCAGGAGGATGCCTTTTGAATATGAACATCAGTTTAGCCCGCAGAACACAAAGACAAGCAAGGAGATGTCCTAACTATGTTGACAGTAGAAATAGTATACATACAATTCAATTTTCTGGCAGATCTTGACCAAAAATGGTAGTGAACAAATATGGGAGCCACTTCTAGGATATTTCTGGGGAGATAAAAAAGACAACAAGAAGAGTTGATTAAGTCAAGGAATGGTTCCCACAAAAGATCCCTCTGTTGTCTGGATGACTGGACCCAAATCTGGTTCTACTGTATTTATCCAGATGCATTTCTTGCTCTTGTCTCCATGTCCCACGTTCATTCTGTCTCCTGTATAGGGGCTTGTGCTGGTTCTTGGAACTGGAGATCAGCCATCTGCTCCACCCTAGTAGCTACCCTCAAAGCCACCCTCACACTGTGCTTTTCCCAAATAGGTCTTGCCTGCTTTGGTCAGGTATTCAAACATTTCCTTCTGGAATGCTTTGAAAACAATCTTTATAATTCTTTCAAGTAAAACAATTCTGTCCTACTTGAATAGTTAAGGAGATGCTGATAGGGAGACACAGTTGCTTTCCACCAGCCCCGAGTCCCTCATGTGTGTATGAGGCGTACTTGTGGGCATTAATATTATTTCCATCCCGGCCTAGAACTGACAACATTTTAAGACTATATAAAAGGTATTGTATGGGTCTCTGGGATAATTTCCCAGCATCCTAGAACTGGAGGAGCAACCCCCATGTCTAAGGTACAGGGTTGTCCTCAGCTCACCATATGGGAGATGTCCCAGCCTTCAGCATTACTTGTGGGGTCCAAAGTATAGGCACTAATAGGGCTCTTTAGGAACCCTGGAGGGAATGATGATAACTCAGACATTTGGCAGAAAGGAGATGGTTGAAAGTAAGGCAGAAATACAGGTGGCTTTCTACCTCAAGATACAGTACATAACTTTTCTGAGATGCAAATTTTCATACGAGATGTACTTAGTTGGGCACCACAGGATGGATTCTGGCAACCTGTCCTTCTTCGTTTGTTTTTCCATATCATTTTCATGCCCAATCTCTTGGGTCATTCTGCTGTCTGCTAATACTTGAGAAACACTCTTCTAGCTCCTAGCCAACACTATTCAAGGTATGGTTATAGTGTCAGTGCCACCTGGGGCCCTCCCCACCACATATCACAAGACAGTCTGTATTTCAACGAGATCCTTAATGTGCATACCAAAGTGAAGAAGTCACAGTCCTGACTCAGGGAGCATGCTGGCACATGCTGTGGACATGTGTAAAGGCTGGGCATATCAGGGGATGATAAACATTTCAGTCTTGCTGGAGCATGGGATCTACAGAACCCCATGAACCATGCAAAAAGCAAGATATTATGACAGCATAGGATTCATCTTCCTATTACCCTGAGTTCAGTAGAGAATCCTTGAATGGGTCAGATAGGGAACTATATTCGTATCTTAAAAGGATAGCTAGAGATGGATTTCCTAGAGGAGGAGAAGGGGAAGATCTCATTGGATATGCAAGTTTGGGCTTTGTAGCCTTGGGCTACCTTGTATACCATGTGACAGCCTCTACTTGCTAGATGCCAGCAGCACAAATCAGTTTCTAGACTGTGCCAAGTGTCTCATATCCTGGGCTGGAGGTGAGGAACAAAACTGTTAGAAAACGCACTGATGTGACATAAGGTATGGGCAGTGACAGTGGAAGAAGGGATGCTTTAGTAGGTCAAAGTCAAAGACGTGGGGTCTGATTGAGGTCAGAATAAAGCAACGTTAGCATGACCTCATACAAAACACTGGTTTCAGTTTGCCAGCACAGACACATTCAGGAGACTTAAATCAGCTGCATTCAGATGTTGGAGCTACTTCTCTTAGTATTTACCTTTGTCTGAAAGCCTGTCTAATTATTCTAATGACAACGTAGAGTTCAACAATGATGATAACCAACACATGAAATTACACGAACAGTCTTATAATTACTGCACAAGAGGTACAACAGAATAGAATTTTATAATTGCACAACTGTTCATTGTCAAAATCCAGCTGGAAAGCTGCAGCTGCCTTTGCTATTCGTTGCACAGATACTGAGGTCAGGAAGTATGCAGTAGTCAATGCAGCATGTCCAGAGTCCTTCTGCTTCTTCTTTCCAGACAGGGTTATTCTCATCTGATCTTTGTGTTACACAAAGGGACAGAGACAGTTGTTCCCAAGCCACCTTTCCAACTCCAAACAGTGTACTTGCAAAGACAAACGGAGATGGACATGCAAGCCACACGGAAGTCCTTGCCTGTGCACTTGCCAGACCCCACCTTTCAGTGTGAACTTTGCTAGGCAGAGACAGGTGGTCTGTGAATAATGCAGAAATGGATTTAAAATTCTGAATTTGGCTGCATCCCAACTCATCTGAAAAGAAGGCGTAGAGTCTAGGTAATCCCTGGGGAAGTGCAATCTAACCAGTTTCCCTCACCAGATGGGAAAGTGATGCAGAGCAACAAACAGGTCTTGAATAAAGAACATGGAGTGAATGCTATAAATGAAAGGTCAAAGTGTGTGTGGGGGGGATTGAACCATTTTCCTATACACAGCAAACCTGAAATTAAATTTCCAATTCAATTGCTTTTTGACTCTGTGTGTATTATATTACCTGGATTTAATTGTTCTGGGATGGGGTGTGAACACACTTGAACACAGTTATGTGTTCGCTTCTCAGGTGACTATATTTGCCAGGTAGACCTGTGCTTAGTGTTTTGTGTACAGAGGAACAGGCTGTCCCCAGCATAATTCCATATCCACAGAGACCAGTACAAAGGTTCTCTGTCAGGTTCAGCATTGAGGAGGCCTGGTCAGAGAGCTGTCCGCACAGTAAACACAGTGGATTTGGAGAGAGCTATTGATGGATTTATGTGATGCATTGCCCGTGTACTAGTGACATAGAGAAAGTGATTGAGTCTCAGCCTTCTCATCTCTAATGTGAGACTGAGGAGAAAAACTATCCAGTTTGTGTAGGTGAAGGTGAGAATTAAGTAAGATATCCACACTTCGGATATTCTAAACAATTGGCTTATATGCTCTCTTCTAAATACTCAAAAAAATCTCCCAAGGAGCCTCCTTGACCCTTCCTGAAATCCATACCTTTTTGAAGCTTTTGATTCCTTCCACAGCACATAACTTTTCTCCAGCTCATATTTTTAAAAAGATAATTCCTTTTCGTTTTGTTTTGTTTTTTGAGATAGGGTTTCTCTGCAGCTCAGGAGCCTGTCCTGAAACTAGCTCTTGTAGACCAGGGCGGCCTTGAAGTCACAGAGATCTGTCTGCCTCTGCCTCCTAAGTGCTGGGATTAAAGGTGTGTGCCACCACCACCCTGCAAAAAGATAATTCTTTTATCAAAGATTAATTTATTTAGTTAAGTCTCTCTCTCTCTGTCTCTCTCTCTCTCTTTGTGTGTGTGTGTGTGTGTGTATGTGTGTGTATGTATGTATGTATGTATGTCTATGTGTGGGTATGTATGTGCTTGAGAGTACAATGTCCTCAGAGGCCAGAAGAGGTTGTCAGATTCACTGGAGCTGGAGTTCCAGGAGGTTATACATTATCTAATGTGGTTGCTGGGAACCAAATTCCAGTCCTCTGCAAGAGCAGACTTTTATAGGAGAAGGCCCAGAGGAAGAGCTCTCTGGGTCTTGGCTAGTAGTTCTGCAGTTATAGTAGCCATCAGGCAAAATAGATTACAGCCAATATTCCCTGGGCAGACTGGCAAAGACACTTAAGTTGGTTTTGTTGTTGTTGTTGTTTTCCTGGTGATTTCAATCTAGAGTAAACACATCAAGAGAAGCTTTGGGGAGGTTTTCTTTTCTTAATTGTTGAACAGTCAATAGATTTTTTTTTTAAATTTTGAAATTGGAATCCTGCCTCACCAATTATGTTTTCAAGTCTGGTGACAGAAATAAAAAAAAAAATTGTAAAATCCTAATTAGCCTTTGAGGTTGTGCCAAGGCAGTTTGTGCCTGTAAATAAACAATGCCCTAAAATAAGTCTTAAGCCTGTACTAAGAGGAACAAAAGGCAAATCACATTGTCCTCCATTCTGCTCAGATTTCTGAAGGTGCTGGTCATGGAGATTTCGTGGTGTTTCTGCTTATTATTCAACATATTAACCCAACCAGATGAACTGGCCACTACTGACCTTTAATTATTCTGTGAATGAAGCAATGAGTGCTGAAGCTGACATCATGATTGATTAACCAATTCTGTAGAAATATCTCTTCTGCTACCACTTAACTTGGGTCAGCCTTGTTTATCAATACTCATAGGACCTCTTCAGGTTGCCATCTCAAAATATCATATAGGGCGCACAGAATAAAACTGCCTGTTTGTTATTTAAATACAATTGGACGTGCTTTATTTGCTGAGTCTGGTCAGCCTTGACATGAGTGATTTCCCTCCTCTTTGTTTCTAAATCAATACTATGAGACAAGTTGTCAGATAGTGAATGATGAGGGAAGCTGGCAGGGAGGAGCCAATGACAATGACTGTGCACCCTCCCTGCTGTGGAATGCATCCTCACTGTCACCATGCATTTTCCCTGTCACTATGCATCCTCACTGTCACCATGCACCCTTACTGTCGCCATGCATCCTCATTGTCACCATGCACCCTCCCTGCTGTGGAATGCATCCTCACTGTCACCATGCCCAGCATTCAGCCTACTTTCCAGATTCCCTTTCAACTGGGACTGACTTGCCCCACTTATGAGAATTGAAAGTGTAATTGCTGAGGCAGGATTCCAACAATTCCTTAGAAAAGAGCCTAAGTCAAACACTTAGCTGGCTGCTTTGAGCTAAGCATTCTATCTGTTGAGAAAGAGTCATTATGAGAGGGCAAATGGAGCTGAGCAGAGGCTGGGGCGGCTTTCCCGTTCTTGGGTGCTAAGTCCTTTGAAGGGAAGTGGGTGCTTTGACTATCTATTAGTCCATTTGCAGAAAATACTGTCATTTTCCTAATCCCACGGCCGGGAGACCAGAGGCTCAGCAAAGTGAAACACTGCCTGATATCATGCTTTACAAAGAGGAAGAGAGGAGACCACAGCTTTCTCTAGAATGGTCTCTCAGAGAGCAGGAGTTCTCAGCTTGGTGATATCATGAGAGTATTACAGTAGTGGGGTGGTGGATAGTGCTGCTGGCATGCAGTGGGTAAATGACAGAGATGGTGTTTGGTATCATAAAGCGCATGACAGCTCCTACAGAGGAGACAGCCCTAAATGTCAGAGTACTGGGGCTGGTACTGCCTGCCACAGGGTGAAGGGCAAGAGCAGAAAATGGAAATGAGCTCATGTTCCTATTTCACTGTGAAGTTATTGTAGTATTGCTGGGCTTTGTCCAGAGAAGCTTCTGGCGTTTGGAGTGTGAGAGCAGGGCCCGTGAGAGGAGAGCACGCCAAGGAAAAGGCTGGCCTGCTACCAGCTGGTTGCTTACCATGGTTGAGGACCTCTTGAGGATGTGTCTCGCCTTCTTCAGCGTAAATTTCCAGGCCTCCTATGGAAGCAAAATAAGATAGCACCATAACTCCTCTTTCACCTGTGGCTCACGTGTCTTTTCTACAATTAGAATCAAAGTCTACAAATCTGCAATAAATGGACTGTTCCACTATTGTTTGATGAAATAATTTACAGAAAGGCAATGATTGTTACTAGATGCCCTCATTAAGACTTTGCACCATGTGTCATGCTAATTATTTTTCAAATGTTACTTCATGCAGTCTTTACAACAGCCCTGAGAGACATCACCACTGCATTAGAAGAAGAAGGCAAATGTACTAAAACAAAGAAGCTAGCTCCAGGTCAGTAAGCAGGGCTGGCAGACAGTATTCTGGACCACTGCTCCCTGACAGCCATGTGCTCTGGCATCCCTGAGTGAGTGGCTCCTCTGTAAATTCTGTCCCAAGCAGATTATCGACAGTTCTGCAGAATCTTCCAGTACAGCAAGGGCAGCCACTGTGAAATGAACTCACTCTATTTGTCATTTACCTTCTCCTCTCCTAGTTCTATATCTGCTGTTCTCTTGCATCCATTTCTAGAGCATTTCACCACACCTCTGAAGCATACATACATTGCAAATGTAAAGAGTTAACTCATTGCCAGTAAAGGTAGTAATGAAAATTCCAAGGACCACTGTATTTGTAGGAGGCAGACAGGCACAACTTGAGGTTTCGGGAGAGGTCACGTCATGCACTGCTTCCCACCACTGGTATCCCAGACTCAGCATACATGTGCCAGTCCCACTGTCCCTTCCTTGGCCAATCCCCCGACAGCTCTAACATGTCCTGCTCAGTGACTGGCATATTCACTGGAAAAGTCCATTTCCTACTCTTGTATCGCATCTGAAGCTGGAGTTGGGGGTAATGCCCACCCTAGGTCACTGATAAGGCCATCTTGTGTTGAAGCAGTGAACGTATATGGAGGAAGGAGACTTCTAAGATGGAAACAACAGCAAGAGCAAAGCGTCATGGGAGATAAGGGCCTTGGCTTGGCTTTTTAGCAGATATTCAGGAGTTGGGTGACTGTTAACTTTTGTATATTGTTTGATGAGTTCCTTTTCTTCACTGCAGGCCCATGGTTAGGGTGGTGAGAGGGGAGAAGTGGAATGACCTCCGACTTTGAGCTGGAGTCAGAGTGAACCTTCTAGAAGAAGCTCCCACAAAGAAGGCCTCCAAACCAGCTCCACTCATCCTCCATGGGTGGACACTGAAACCACACCCCAATTTGCCTGAAATCAGGCTCCTTTGGCTCAAGTTCAGAGGACAGCAAGCATGTGTCTTAGGTCAAAGGTATATGCTGATGGGTAGCTAAGAGGGCACAGCAATAACCTGAACAAAGATGGCGTTCTCCAACTTGTCTTGTTGTCCAGGGAACCTGGTACAAGGTATGCTTCTTAGAAAACTAAAACACCACTGTGCAAAAGATAAAATAAAATAAAAATCTCTGACAGTGCTAAGGCCTTAGTGTGATGGTGCCATCCGGTAATGTGCTCTATGCTGCATGCCAGTGCCATAACCAGTATCCATTTCTGTCTGTTGGCATCAGGAGCAATAGAATTAATGACAGTACTTACTTTTAAAACATGGCTTTCTCTGACAGGAAGACTGATTAGAGACTGGCCCACTACAATTAACCTTACTGAATTACCTTGGGCTTTTTCTAAGAATTCTGGAAAACCTGGAAATTATATACATGTTTAAATTAATCTCTTCTGATGTGTCCAGTATGACAGATACCATATCTGCATGCTGATTTATTTTTTGGCCACTCTTGTTAGCCTCAAGCTCATTCTCTCCATGTGAATCTTCCAGGCCATGTCCTAGCTTCTCCATGTGCCCAGCTTTTATCCAGGATGGAGTCCCTTGCATGTTGACGCCCATTTCGACATCTATAGGGCCCAACACAGTATATCACCCACATGGCAGGTGCTCAAGAGATATTGAAATAAAAGCCAAAAGAAAACATTTATGTTTACTGTACTCTCAGTAACAGAGAGATGGTAGAAAGGGGAGGAAGAAGAAGAGAGGGAGAGAGAAAGGGACATGGAGAGGGAAAGAGAGGGAAAGGTAAGGAGAAGTGTAGTAATGAGAGGAGCTGGTGGGCCATGTTCCCAGTGCCCAGCTAGCTTAACCCCCAAAATGATTACACAGAAACTGTATTCATTTAAAACACTGCCTGACCCATTATATCTAGACTCTTCTTGGCCAGCTCTCACATCTTGATCTATCCCATTTCTATTGATCTGTGTTTACCACGAGGTTGTGGCTTACCGGAAAAGCTTCTAACCAGCGTCAGTCTTGGGCAGGAGAACCATGGCGGGTGCCTGTCTGTCCTTCTTCCCAGCATTCTGTTCTGTCTACTCTGCCCACCTAAGGGCTGCCCTATCAAAAGGCCAAGGCAGTCTCTTTATTCAACCAATGAAAGCAAAACAAATGCAGAAGGACCTCCTACACCAGAGAAGAAGAGAGAGGCAAAGGGAGATGGAAAGAGAAAAGGAGAGTAAGGAAGACAGAGCAAAGGGGAAGGGATAGGGAAGGAGAGGGAGGCAATAGGAGATGGCGGAGGAAGGAAGGAAGGGAAGTAGAGAGATGGGGAATTGCTACTTTTGGTAGCTACAGAGGAAAGAAAGAGGCCTCTGAAAAAACCCTTAGCATGTGTCCAGAGCAGCCTTGAGACATCATGTTATTTGATCTAAAGTTCTTTATTGTTTGGTAGTTTCATACTTTTATATAGTAACTTTTATTCCTTTTCATCCCCATTTCCTTCTTTCACCCCTCCCTTCCTTACTGGGTTTTTTTCTTCCCAATAAGTCCCTTCCTATCTTCACTTTGTCTTCTTGTCTATGACCCTGATGTGGGATTCCCCTCTGTGTGCTGTGAATACCACTGGTTAATAAAGAAGCTATATTGTAGCACATAATAGGGCAAGGCAGGAATTCCAAGCAGATAGAGGACGAGAGAGTAGGCAGGGTCAAGGAGAAGCCATGTAGCCGCCACAGGAGGCAGACGTCAGACACAGGACGGAACCTTACTAGTAGGTCACAACCATGTGGCGATATGCACATTAATAGAAATGGGTTAATTTAAGATATAAGAGCTAGCTAGGAATATGCTAGAGTCATTGGCCCAGCAGTGCTGCAATTAATATAGTATCAGTGTGATTATTACAGGTCTGGGCAGCAGGGAAATGAAAGAGCAGCCTCCGTCTACATGACCCACTTAGTTTAATTAGAGTTTCTTTACTGCACAAGGGTGAGAGTTTATTGACTGAAGCAAAAGTCACTGATCAGCTGCTAAACCACTGAAAAACATGAAACATGACTCCCTCACCCCCAGTAGTCATCAACACCTCATGGCCCTTTTCACGATCTTCTGGTTCTTTTCTTATTTCTACTTCCTGTCTAACCAAGGAAGAGAAAGACCTTTATAAAGAAAACTTTAAATGATCAAAGGAAGCACAGAAAACACCAGAAGAAAAAAGGTTTTCCTGATTATAGATTAGAATAATTAATATGAAAATTGTTGAATTGCTAAAAAAAGCCTATAGGTTCAATGCAATCTCCATCGAAATCCCAATGTCATTATCAACAAAAAAGCAAGAAAATATTAAAATTAGTATGGGAACACAAAGATCCCAGATTGTAAAGTGATTGTGAGCAAAAATAGTACCCCTAGAGGTATCAGCATACCTGATCTCAAATTATTCTGCAAGGAAAATAGAATGGTGCTGGCAAAAAATAAAGTAATTGAATAGAAGTCTCAGACACAAATAAATTTTATATGATTTTGAAAAAGATGCCAAAAATTGAAGAAAATACTACTTTGTCAGTAAATGGTTCTGGGATAATTGTCTACATGTAGAAACATGTAAAAGAATTAAACTAGATTCACATCTCTTGCCCTGTACAAATATCATATATATATGGGCCAAAGACCTTAGTGCAATAGTAGAAACCTTTAAACTGTTAGAGAACAAAACAGGTAAAGTCTTCAAGATACAGACATAGGCAAGGACTTTCTGAATGGAGTCTAGTTGCTTAGAAAATAAGGCCAATAATTGATAAACAATTCTTTATAAAATTGAAAAGCTTCTGTACAGCAAAGGAAATTGTTGACTGAGTGGAGATAGAGTCTGAAGGATTTGAGAAAATATTTTCTAGCTTTACATCTAATAGAGCATAGGCAGAATATATGGAGAACTAAAAAACCCAAGCAATAAGAAAATAAGCTACTCAGTTGCCAATGAAATGTATACATTTACTCACCAGGCTAACTGCATAAATTGGGAGTTCAAAGGAAAAAAAGAAAAACACAAATAGTCAATCAATACTTTTAACAGTGCTCAATATCCCTAACGACTAGGGAAATGCAAATTAAAACTACATTGATATCCTATCCCACTGGTGTCAAAATGACAGTCATTAAGAAATGGGGATGGGCAAGGATCTGGGCAAAAGGAATCCTCCTACACTGCTGGTGGGATGACAACAAGCCAGTCCTGCTACCATGGAGCTCTGTATGGCTGGGCCCAGTCTGGGTGCCTGACAAAAGGACTCCAAGTCAACACATCACAGAGATTCTTGAGCATGTACTGCAACAATGTCCACAACAGCTAAGCTATAGAAACAGCCTAGCTGGCCATCAGAGGGATGGATAAAGAAAAAAAATATACATATTATTTTTTCAGCCATAAAAAGAACAAATTTATATTGTTTGCAAGAAAATGGATGCAACTGGATACATTAAGTGATTCCTAGATTTTAAGTAGGTCCATAAATCATATATAGATGGCATGACAATAGAAGTTAGACTATGTAGGGGAACAAATAGGACTATGAAAAGGGGAAAGTGGAGTAAGGGAAAGGCACAGGAGCATAATAGGGAAAATATGTCCAACACACAATGCATATTTGTGTTAAAATACACTTAGGACACATATTGCCATGCACAGTTATATACAATTACAAGCTTTTTAATTAAAAAACATCATTATTATGTTAAGCAAGAAAAATAGGGTTCCTTATTTTACATATTCAGAAAAGCAAAGATACCACAGTAATTGTGGAGGTGATATTCTCCCTTTTGCTCTTCTTAGTGCATTCTAATTTTAAGAATGAGGACCACTCCATCAATACATGTGTATTATTGTTGTTTTCATGTTTGTCATAGCACTGTATCAAAGACCCCCAGCCAGAGAACCCTGAGCTGATTCTGTAGTCCTCCCAGGAGGCCAAGGCAGTTTCATCAGAGTGCTTCCGCATGGGGAGGTGGGATAAGGGTCAGTAGGGAGTAGGGGTTGGGCTTCAGGAATAGGCATCAGCTTTTTCTAAGGAGGGAGGGAGAACATCTAAGAACAGACAGATGTGGACTCTAACCTGACCACTTGCTCAGCACCCACCTCAAATTTCAAGCTACATGGAACAGAAGGAAAGTCCACAATATGCTGAAAATTGGAAAAGGGTAGGATCCAGAAATTAGACATTTGAAGCATTTCTTTGAGACATGGTTTGGGTGACACCATATTGAAGCAAAGAGGGAAGAACCTAATTTTTAACCTGTTTATGGGGAATAAGTGAAGGTACCTAGGGTTGAAACCCCATAGGCACTCCTAGGTTGGGGTGTGCAGAGGGGGTATTGAGTTCTAGCTTCAGTGCTACAGTGATGTGGAGACAGTCCCTCTGATTAAGTCTGCTGGGGCAAGGGCACTCTTGCATCCTTGCAGCCTCGTGACAGTCTGCCCCTGGAGTTTCTGGGTGACAATTGTGACTAATGTCTCAGAGAGCTGTCTCTGCATGAGATCCAAACAATGCTGAGGTGCTTTATTCAACAATGAAGAGAAGAGTATAAGGAAGTTTCAGAAGATGCCCTGGATCCCACCCTGGCATCACCCCAGGACAGAGAAGGCCCCTATTAACTATATAAGGCACAGATAAGGGCCCTAAATAAGATCATGGCCTTGAAGGCTCAGGCATGGAATACAAGGGTGAGTAAATCTGCCATTTGATTCCAGGGTTAGGACAGATGTGTGTGATGCTTGAGTGTTCAGTTTGTAATTAATATTAAGCCTCTGAGCAATTATTTAGAAGTGGCTACAGGATGGGGAGGAACAGAAAAACCTCTGTTTACATGAGGCTATGGAAAGAGCCCAGAGTTTTTACACTTCAAAGCCCAGTTACCCCTTTCCCTGTTCTACAGATCCATTAATGTTGACAAAAACCAAGTTTCTTGATTTTTATGGAAAAATCATAGATTCAGGATACATCTAGAACTGTCCTGTTGTATTGGTGTCCACTACCTTTAATGGCTCAGAGTCATCACTTTGGGTCTCTCTTGACTTCTATGAAAACATGTTGAAATGAGTCACCAGGTGATTGAGACGAAGATTACTAAATGAAGACTGAGCAAGTTCTGCACATTTCGGACTTCTGCTCTTCCCATTATCCAGCCAATGTTACTGGCAGCAGGTGCCAAGCTAGGGAGTACAGAGTTGGAGAGTTGTGTAAAAACAGCTGCTACCTCCTTGCCTATGTGAATTGTGACAATTAGTTGGGGAGTAAGATAGGCACTCGCTGCAATGTGTGACAATGAGGAAAGTAAAGGAAACCAGAAAGGATGCCTCTACTTGGGAAAAGAGGAGCTTTGAGCTGGCTTTAGGAAGAAGCAGTCTTGCACTAAGTTTTCAAAGGTGGAAATGGTTGGAAAGATAATGAGCATTTTATTCATCAGGAATATTATAAGGGTCCAGAGGTATAATATATGGATCAGTGTATTGAAAAATCCAGAGATTTTGGCTACAAAAGAAACCTGTACAAGTAAATGATGGCTAGAGAGTGGGAGGCATTGAGGCATAGCAGCTCATGCTTTTAATCCCAGCATTCTGGAGGCAGAGGCAGGCAGATTTCCATGAGTTCAAGTCCAGTATGGTCTACAACAGGGCTATATTGTGAGACCTTGTCTCTATTCTTGAGTTAGTGTTGACTATTTAGAGCTTTTAAGAAAGTGTATTATATTCCCTTTTACACATCCCCCACCTTGATATAAGTGATCTGATAGTAAAAAAGAGAGATGCATGGGCTCTTTATGGAAGAGGGGGGGAGGGAGGTTAATACAAAAGAAGGTGGGTACAAAGGAATAGCACAATACAAATTATCTGATAAAGAAAATGGGGAAACATAAGCTCTTTAGGGAAGGGGGAGGGAGTTAAATACAAAAGAAGGAAGGAGGTGAGGTGAGTCAAACAACAAGGACTTTTGGAAAAAGCCACGAGGAATCATACTATTAAACTATTAACTATTTACCAAACAAAAACATAGAATCTATATTACATGAAATCCCATGTGTAAATATACATATATTGTTTTAATAAGCTTTTCTCATCTGGGCTTATGGTGCTTCCTCTAAGAACCAAAGGCCACCTGGCAAAACCCCAATATGAGACATGAGAGTCCTCTTTGAGTTGTTGGCCAGTGTTAACATACAACCTATTGATATTGCCCTTGGTAATGCCCCAGGGGTGGAAGATAGGTGTCTATTGCTGAGGACAACATGTATCTCAGAAACAGCCCAGAGACCCCTTAGCTGGAAATGACCTAAAAGGCCCCTCCCTGAGGATTCACTTTCATGGTACCAGAAGGTCCTGTGCAGGCTTCCCAATGAGGAAGACAACCAACAGTCCTATTCAACCATGATGCCTAGGAACTGCATCAATGATCAGCCTGGCACTATCAACCTAAGGGTGTAATAACGGCATACATACCTAAGAGGTAGTTAACAGCTCTCTAACTAGACTAAAGATCCACTCAGCAGGAGGGAAACCATGTCTGGTGCTGAAACCTAAGTGCTAATGAAATCATGGCCATTGGAGGAGAATCTACAGCCACTAATTTACTCAACTAGCATAATCCCTAAGAACAATCTGTAAACATTTGCCATTATTCTCACATAAGTGTAGTCTCCACCCTTGTCAAGGAAATGTCTCTTTGCAACAAAGACCACTACAGACCACAATCAATTAAAAATGAAGATCAAACTGTCATAATCTAATACTTATTAATTCAAACTGAACTTTTGCCAAAATACAGCAGATAATCTATATAAAACATTGCTATTTTTCCACCAGAAAAAAATGATGTGAAAAATCAAAGACACCTCAGAAAGTAGCTTGACTTACTTGTCCTAATGGCAAATACACTGTGAGTAAAAATTTAAAAAAATGGTATTTTTTCCTTGGTAACCCTTGAATGTTGGCTATCTGATCATTGTCTTTGTTTGTAAAGTAGAAAGACTGTTCTTCCATATTCTAAAATGTTATACTTTAAATTGGAATACGTAGTCTAATGAGCACTTGAGCAAAAGGCAGGGCCAGATAGGAAAATTGTGGAAGGGAGTCAGGATGCTGCTTCCCACTCAGCTATAGCATCTATCAGACAACATAAGCAGATTCTTCACCAGCAACAAGAGACTTGGTCTTCCATTTGAACATTCACTTGATTCTGGGTTTAGGCATGACTAGATCTTTTCAGATCCTCTTATTTTCTTCAGCTGGTTATCAGGTTTTCTTATTTTAGCCTTAAACCCTCTTTATCTATTTAGCATTCTTATGAGTGGGTTCCTAAGGAAAGCATCACACAGACTCACAAAGCAATAAGCCTTCAGCCTGAACATATGGTTCAAAGAACCATGAATATATATACTGGACTTCTACACTCAAGTGTTGGCAAGTACCCAAGGGCAACATGGCATGGGGCATCAACAGTCTATCAGGGTACATACTAGTGTTTGCTAAGACATATCTGTTTAATATAATTTAGTTGTCAATTCAAACCAGAGCTGCTTCAAAGTCTTCAGACAAAAAAAGCATTGAGATTATTGATTGATGTTACCAGTTGGATTGTATTTGACCTAAATTCCTATGTTCAAGACCCCAAATGACCTTAAATGGAAACAGGGTCATTTTAGATGAAATTGGTAAGATGTGATAAGGTCATACTGGTGTTGAATGTGCCTGTGTGTGTGTGTGTGTGTGTGTGTGTGTGTGTGTGTGGTGTTTTTATAATTTCAACATGCGAAGAAAAAAAAGACATATAAAAAAAGAGGAAAGATGGCATGAAGATATGGGAGAATGCCATCTATAAGGAATGCCAAAGATTGACAAGAAATTTCCAGAAGAGAGGGACAGGGGAACACAGGTCACACTCTACTCAGGAGGCTAATATTGCTGACATGTTGATCATAGACCTCCAGTCTTCAGAACTGTGAAACACAAAATTCCTGGTGTTTAAGCAATAGGCCGTGGCAGCCCCAGATTATGGTTACAACTTCTCTCACTCTCCAGCATGATGATGACCAAGCATGCTTGATCTTGCCCTAAGCGGAGTTTGGATAACAGAAGAGAAGAGGTTAGGTTCATTGCCATCAGTTTCTTGAACAAAAGGGTGCCTTGTTGGGATTCTGACAAACCACAGAAGAATGCAAACAGAGGGAAGGAAAATGGCATAGTTTGGAAGCTACAATGTGACAAAACTTCCATCTTTAGTAGAAATTTTAAAAACACTATACTGATCAGAGGCCATGATTCTATTATTATTTGCAATTTAACATGAATTTGGAGTGGATGGTGCTTGTAAGTTTGAGTCTCATCATTGGCCAGTTGTAGAACCTTGAGCAAGTAACTTTAGCATCTTGTCCTGTAGTTTTTTCCTCTATAAAATGTAGATATGAATAACAAAATAGTAAACATGACATTAGTTTGGCATCAGCTCCAATGACGACAACTCTGGCTTTTATTTTGGGTTGTTATACCAATATACAACTGAAAGAATGGCAATGCTTATGTTAACCTATGTAAACTCATGCTGTTTTTCAATGATCTTGAAGCTTAGAAAAACGGTATTATAGTTTGTGTTTTACAAATGAAAAAGAGACACAAAGATTTCACAATTTGATGAGTGTCTTTCTGAAGACAGAAGCAAGACTGACTCAGGTTTCTATGCCAGCATCTTTTCCACCACTATCGTACTGGTTTCCAAGAATGAAATTTTAACTGACGCTTTAACTCTGGCAAGAAAATAGGACCCATGAGGTTTCACCAAAACATGGTGAATACCAAATACAAAGTCAGATAGTCAAGCAAGAAGGTTAGTTTTCTTTGTCGAGAAGTCATGTACCCGGGGAGAAATTCATGTAATCCAGATGCAGGTGTGCACATGGATGATTATGAAAGGCAGACAGCTTCCTTTCTATCAGTCATTTCTCATGCAGCCATTCATTCCTTTCACCCATCTCATAGATACTTATTGAATATCTAAGCTATGTTGTTTCATAACTGTTTACTAGTGCCATAATGAGACACCTAAGATTCTATAATATGGGGAGAGCTTGGCCATAAACTGCCGTTAGAACACACTATGGAAAGTAATGAGTAGTGCTGTTAGTATTTCTATTTTATAGATGAGATAAGCTGAGGCTTAGAGTGAATAAAAACTTTATCCAAAGCTGCAGAAATGATGAATAACACTGTCCAAATTTAATTCAGATTTGTTTTGTGCATGACCAGTGCTTTTCACTTTGCTCTGGGAGATGTTAATAGGTGAGGTAAAACAGAAAATAAAAGGAAGTTTGGGAACTCTGGGAACTAAATCCTTTTGCTAGAGAGTCAGGGAATATGTCAACATGTTCATGGTTTTGCAGTGCTTTGTGGGGACTGATATTATATAGATTGAGCGTTCTCCAACTGAAAGGCTTCAGCCAAAAGCAGTGGGCCACATCAACTGTGATGGGGAAGCATGGAACGAAGACAGTAAACAGGGGTTCTTAGGCACCAAATTGTGCTCCTTGACACTGGAAAAGATTGGTGAATTGGACAAGACACAGTCTCTAACTCATCATCCTTGTGTTCCAAGATATGTTAAAGAACTAGATTCTGGGGTGTGGGAATGAAGGAAGTAAAGATAAATGATGTTTTTGGGCACACGTTTCTACAGTGACAATTTTGTGATCGAGTTCTATGCTATCAATTATAGCAGCAGTAGATTTGAAAAGTACCCAGAGTGCCTTTGTTCACTCCATGCTTTTGACAGCAGTGACAGATTTCCACAAAGGAGAAAGCCCCTGGGAAGGGAAGCGATGATGATTGAGATGGATGGTTTATTCTAATTGTCAAGAGCATGTGGGAAAGAAGAGGTTTGGGGGTGGGGAATGATCAATCATTTACTCTAAATTTTTTCTAAAAGTTTATGAGAACAGGTTTCCATTACACCCAAATTAAGAATACAAGTTTACCTTTAAAATGATGCAACATTTAGAAGATGTTATATCCAAGGTCATCACTGTTCCATCAAGGAGATAAGAACATAGATGACTATAGCATAAGGCAGCTCAATATATTGAATGCTTGTGTGTTCTCTCTCCTAATACACAGGTTGAAGCTCTTATTCCAGTTTAGAGGTGGGACTCTGGGGGTGTGATTATGTCATGAGAGTTCAGCTGATACAGAGGATTTGTGACCTAAGAAGAAGGCATTCAGATGTGGTGACTCACACTTGTAATCCTAGCACCCATGTGGTAGATGTAGGAGGATCGTGAGTTTTAGGCTAGCCTGGGCTAAATGGGGGAGACCTTGTCTTGAAAGAATAATATCAAATAAACAAAACTGAAGAGGCTTTCACCAAGAAATCCTCTTTCTTCCCCACTTGATGCTATAACAAGAATCTGCATTCTTCAGGGGCATGAATGGCATCGTGATATTGGATGTCCAGATCTCAAAACTGAGAAACAAATTTCAGTTATTTGTAATGTATGATACTTTTAAATGATAGTTTTAATTCACTATTTGAAAACCTTATCCTTATATATAAAATCACTTTTTTTATAGCATCCCAAAATGATTAAGACAAGCATACTAGAAACAGCTAGTAAAAAAGTACAGAAAAGGACTTTGAGGTGATTTCCAGTAAGTAGAAATGCCAAGGCAAGGTATTACATGCTTGTGAGTGTCCATTTCATTCAGACAGGCTGGCCTTTGGGTGGAATTTGCAGGTGTATTTTTATCTGTGTGCCATGGTATCACACAGTGACTATTTGCCAATACCCAGGATTTAGCTTCAGCAAAGCCCAGTTTCTTTCCTGGTCTGACATTTTCCAGCTCTGATAGGCATTTATAACTTTAAGATAAATAGAAAAATAAAGTCAAATTCATGTTGTTTTCTTCCAGAATGAAGTAATAAGAAAGTGGAAGAAAAGGCCGCTCCTTTAAAAATGTGTTCTCTTCACTGCTCACTGCCTCATCTTCATACAGATCTCATCAACAGCTGCATTCATGTCTTTCCTGCTCATGCTGTACGTCATAGATAGCTACAAGTACTGTTGGCATCATGGCTATCACTTTCTTTCCTTAATCAATGCCTTAAAAATCAATTTATTTACCACTTTACTGGCTACTCCTTTCCAATTATTCATTGACTTTATCGGTATCACCACTGTGCTGGTTAAGCTATATCATCAACCTGACTGCATTTAGAATCACCTAGGAGACACATCTCTGGGTTTGTGAGGGCTCTTATACAGGGGTTTAACTATGGGGTGACCGTGTACCACCCTACAGACTAAATAAAGTAGGAAAAAGGAAAACCTGTTGAGCAACAGCATCTGACTCTCTCTGCTTCCTGACTGCTGACATGACTTTCAGGACTGCCTCAGGCGACCACTGCCATGTCTTCCCTGCTGTGATGGGCTGTAACCTCTCAAACCATGAACCTTCCTTCCTTATGGAGGATCATAGCAATGAGAAAAGTAAGTAAATAAGCACCAGGACCATTGCGACCTATATTACCATAAATTTTCTTCTCTGCTTTCTTGACTTCTAAAAAATGTTTATATTTATTAATTATACCACATGTATGTGTGTAGAGTGTGTGTGTGTGTGTGTGTGTGTGTGTGTGTGTGTGTGTGTGTGATTTATGTAAGAGTGTGGGCATATATGTACCATGTGCACATGTGGATATTGTAGATAACTTTGGGAGTCATTTTTCTCCTTTCACCATGAATTCTATGGATCCAACTCAGGTCGTTGGGGCTACACAGCAAGTACTCTTAACCATGGAGCCATCCTGCAGGCTCTGCTTCTAGTTCTGTAACAAACATGATACATACTTTATCACTATACTTTATATTAATTTTGCAAAGTCAGAAGAAACAATTCTCTACCCCACTTTGTAGAGACCATGAAGACCCAGTGTTGCCAAGGGGCTGGTCAAAGGCTTTGCCAACTGCCACCTGTTCCTTTTGACTCCCTCTGCCTTAATGTCTGGGCATTCAAACTGCTCTCCAGTGTGACTCCGAGGTCTAGTTGTATTTTTAGGATGCTGGCACATTCCCCAAACACACGATCTTTGGTAAATAATCACGTCAATCAGATTGTATGTTCCATCCCAGTTTTATAACAGTGGGTTATTATTGTTATAATTATGCCATTTTTCTATTTGCCCTCAAGTCGTTAAATAAATCTCACTCATTATTAGATAACTAAGAAGTTTGTAGTCATATTCTTTTATTTACATACACATGAATTTGTGTGTGCATGTGTGTGCATGCAGATGCAGTGGTATGCATGTATACGTCAGGGAAAAGCTTGCTGGAGTTGGTTCAGCTCTTCTATCAGGGTCCTGGGGTCATCAGGCATGGCAGGAAGCACCTTGACCAACAGAGCTATCTTGCTCACCTTGGATTCATTTTCCACCATTAATGGAAAATTTTAAAGCACCTTAAATGCTGTGCTTTAAAAATGAGAAATTATTGTCTTTCTGTCCTTGAGGTCAGAAATCCAGGCTACGTTAGGGTGTCAGCAAGGCATGTCCCTTCTGTATGGGCCCAAAGGAGGACCTTTTCTTGCCCTCCAGTCATTGCTGACATCCTTTTGTCTGATGATCTATCACTTCACACCCTCTCTCTACTGTCACATTTTCCTCCCGTTCTCTATTCTGCCTTCCCTTTCTTTGCTTTTTTCTTTTGTGGGTGTGTATGCCTATTGTGTGCTGTGCGTGCGGAGGCAGAGGACAGCCTTGGTCCTCAGCTGTCTACCTTGGTTGTCAGGTCAAGATCTCTTGTTGGCTGGAACTTCCTGATTAGGCTAGGCTTCCTGCTCAGTGACACCCTGAGAGCCTGTCCCTGATCTGCATTGTTGGGATTGCAGGCACATGCTGCTGTACCAGGCTTTCCAAACATTCTAGGGTTCTCATTTTTATGTGGCAAACATTTTTTCCAACTGTGCTATCTCCCCAGCCCCTGTGGTTGCATTTTCTTCTCCCACTCGGATCCCAAAGTTTGCCTCTTATAAGAATCCTGTGATTACATTGAACTCACACAGATAATCCAAGATAATCCCCCATCCAGAAGTCCTTAACTAAATCACATCCAAAAATTTCATTTTGCCATAAAAGGTGCTATACTTACAGCTTCTAGGTACTAGGGTGTAAATTCTTCATGGAGTCAGGAAGGGTATTATCTTTTCTGCCCTACTCTTCATTCAACAGCTAGTTAATAAGTGATTAATACATGCAGTGAACTGTGCTGGGCTCTGGGGAAATTGCTGGAAATGGCACAGCTAGACTCTCTCTGTTGTCACGGAACTTACACCCTAATGGGAAGCAGACATTAAATAATTACTTAATACACTCTTGGTGAGTGGTAGGAAAGTGGAATGAACAGACTGGGGACATATCCCACAGGACCTGGCTTTACTTGGAGCTTTAAAAATAAACTTTCAAGGAGGAGAAGACTTCCTATCTGAACTCTGCTGTGGATGACTCATCATGAGAAGGGTCAATAGAAGTCATTCAAACTTCAAAGTTCAAAAGATCTTTTAGAACTATTCAAATTCACCAACGTCATGAGCTTTCTGGAGCTAAGAAGGAAACTCAGATTCTTCGAGGCAGTTGAAGTCCTCAAGAACAAGAAACATTTTATTATATTGTCATTTTGTTATTCACATAGAAATAGCAATAACACCCCCCCCAAAATATGTACACAATGACTATGGAAATTATATTTTGATTTCTCAGATTTAGGTGGGAAATTACTTTCACCATTAAAATTTATAAATTTGGTGACCTCCTCTTATGACCTTTGATTCCTGAGTGTTCCTTGCTTTTGCACTGCTTTGTGTTGTAATCAGTACTTAGATTTTTTTTTTCAGAATTGTAACCCTGGTGCTACATTTGTGTGTAGAATACACCCTAAAGGGCACCATGTCAAAGACACAGTATATAATGAGTGGTTTTAGGTGATTGTGAACACACCCTTGAGGGGGAAGGATGCAGGACAGCCTTTGACAGGCCCACCATCATGCAGCTTTACTGTCCTATGTGCACTAGCCATGATGTTCCAACACAAATCTAGAGCATCAAGGTCAATTGGTCATATTCTGAAATCTCCAAAACCATTAGCCAAAATAAGAAATATTTTAAAAAAATATCTTAAGCATCATATACAGACTTTCTTCCTAGATTCTTCTGATCCCTTCCATGGACCCTTCCACTCAAGGGTAACTTTTCTGTATCTTTGATTTCCTTCCAAGTTTCTTGACATTTTCTTGTGTTTAATGGCTCCCAAATAAGCAAATCCCTAAGGAAATCTAAATAGATATCTTGTCCAAGATTCCAAATCTAGATACAAAAGAAGTCCATCTTGGCTTCTCTGGAAAGACCATGGAGATGATTGGAGAAAAGACTGTGGAACAAGTCAAGTCCAACCATGTCTTAGGCTCAGTTTCACCAGCATTTTTGTACCTCAAATATTTATGGAGCAATTTGATTTGGTGGCCTTTAGTATTTCTATATAAGCTTATTGTTTAATGACCATAAAAGACTTGTGGCAGCAAATATATGAGAAATAAAGGGATTCTAGTTTTAAATTTTGCCTTTTTAATGATGAAAACAGATGAACCTTTACGCCTAAATTTTGATTCTTTGGCTTTTTTATCTTTCTATAAAGGAAACTATTTGTGGTCTTTAGTCATTTTTTTTTCTTACTGATTTTTAAGAGTGCTTTGGATTATAGAAAAAATAATTTTTTGTTCACCATATTATTAAATACTTTTCTTTCAGACTTCTTGGTCTATACGCACACACACACAAACAAACACACACCATGTCCAGCACATCCCCCCCACACAGACACACATCATGTCCAGCATTTAGTTCTAAGATATAAGTGAAGAATCCATGTTTGCCACTAACTAATTTCCATTTCTAAATGGCATTTATTTTCTGCTTCATTGTTTCAAAACTCTTGGATATGTAAACAGGAAGTTTTAAAGAATTATCAATTAAACACACATGCAAAGTTAGGACTCTGGAAACCGTATGGAAGAATTTTGAGGCTATGTGTGAGCCAAGGTTGGATTGTCTGTTATTGACCCCTAATGTGTACCTGTCATGCAGCAGCAGCTTTGGAAAGGTGCATTGTATGAATAAGATATGACTGTCTGTGTTTTGAAACCTGTCAGCTTTTTCCAATATGCTTTTGACAAGTTTATTTCTGGACTCAGTACACAAAGGTCTAGCAATCGTTTGGGCATAGCCATGGGTTTAAGCAATTAATTTTAATTAAATTTGACCAACTTTAACACTTCTAGAACATTAAGGTACAAAATCAAGGTGCAGGGTTGTAAATTGTTCTTTTCTTTTCCTTAAGAAAGAACATTGGACTTTCTAATATTTTGCTAACAGTAGTGAGCCACTGCCACACACAAAGAAAACTCTCTTAACTGCAGCTTGGATGCTCACACACTTAGCTTCTTCCTTACTTAATAGTGTATATTTTCAGCATTTAGATGCATAAGAAAATCCTGCTCAGACACTACACACAGTTAAGGCAGAACATATACAAGCCAGAGAAATTACTAAATACCAAACAAGATGGAGAAAATGATTCTGTCTAGTTTGGGGTTGGAGCTGCTATCGTTATAAAATCATGTGTGAGAGAAGTCATGTAGGTTCTGGTGAGATGATGATGAGAGACGTGATTATGTTTCCTTGGCATGGGAATTCCTTTAAGCTGAGAACATTTAATTCATTTTTTTCTCAGTATCTACATGAGTTAAAGAAACGTAGACGTACACACAGAACAAAATGAATGCTAGAACTGAATATTAGTTTTCTGACTAAAACAATTGCAGTTACTACAAGAGCATTTGATTGTGAACAGGCAGGAGAGTATATGCCAATCTTCTTGCCAATTTCATTTTAGCTTTGATTCGTGGATTCACTTCTTCAATCACCATTTATTGACTACCTATTTGATTCCAGGAGCTATATGCCCTCAGATGGCTCTTATTCAAGTGCAGGACTCCTAGTGTGCTGGCTGTCACAATAGGGAAATGACTGGGATGGGCATTCCCAAGATGTAACTGTGACCTAGGTCAGAAAGGCTTGCCAGGAAGGGAAGAATAGATGCTCATTGTGAATCTTCTGGAACTTAGCACCAGAAAGGCCCAAATCTAAAAATGGAATGAGATATTTCCCTGGCCATATTGGCTCTATGAAAATGAAGGATGTGTGCTGGGAATGCAGACACCAAAAAGTTTGGTCAAAGAGTAGAGAGCATCACGAAGACTTGACTGTTCATATCTTGCAGGTGAGTCTGGGTTCAGATTGCAGCCATATATATATATATATATATATATATATATATATATATATACATACATACACCTTTAGGACATCTTCAGTGTACCATCTCTATGCCAGGCAGTGGAGGCAGATAGGCAGATAAGGCCAGTGTAGCCTTACAATCTCATAGTCCAGCATTTAACACTTAAGTCCTTGGTGCTGTTCAAAGAAAGACTGGAAAGAGTTTGACAAATTCATCGAAAGGGAGTGGAAATCAAGGAATAGTTTGGGAAAAGGATGATGAGGGTAAATGCAGATTTGATTTTGGATATCTAGAATCTTAGCAGATAACAAAGGAAAGGCCATTGCAGAAGGGACAATGCTCTCAGTCATCCAACTCTCAAGCCCGGGCTCCAATACCAGAACTCTCACCTAGGGCGCAAAGGATCAGGTGCTATAGCGGATGAGGTGTGGAGGGTGGGGACTTCTACTCCCCTTTGAAGATACCTGGCTTCCTGAGAAAGAACTTAGCATGCTATTCTACTTTCTCAAGGAGAGCTCAGCCTTCCTCTGAGACTTCTATCCCTCCCTGAACTCTCTGCTGAAAGAACTGTCTATTCTCCACTGTTTATTTTCTAGCCTCCCTCAGTGCACTCTGCTGAGAAGGATTAGAAACAACAAGACCCTAGGAGCCAAGGACATTTTAAGTGTCCAGATCTTGGCTTCTAAATATCATTGTCCAACAAAGGAAACCAGAGTTTCTTGATATAAATGGCTTATTCCATAGTTGTGGTTAGAAAAAAAAAATACATGGCAAGCTATGCCTGGCCGAGAAATCCAGAGGGAAAGAAAGAACTTATAAAAAGGAGAAGGCAAGTAAGGAATATAGGACAGGGCACGTGCTTGCACTAAGGTCTGGGACAATAGCTGAGACCTACATCCATGTCCACAGACCAAGGGAAAGAATGGCACTCAACTGGCTTGAGCTGTTGAAAGCTCAAAGACAACCCCCAGGGAAGCACTCCCCCCAATAAGGCCACACCTGCTTTCACAAGGCCACAAAGCTTAGTCCTTCTAATCGTTGAAATAGTGCTACTACCTGGCGACTAAGCATTCAAATATATGAGCCTATGGTGGATCATTCTTATCCAAACCACCATAGAACTAAATGGAATATGTGCAAAGAGCAGATGCTAGGATAGGATGCTAGCGATAAAACTAATGATATCTTTAATTAAGCCTGGAGTTCAGTTAATAGTCATGCAAATAAATTAGTTTAATATCACTTCCTTTAGCTCTTACTAAATTATGCTATGCTTGAACTAGGGAGACTAAACTCAGGTGAGGGGTTATCCTCTATGCTGTTCTAGTAACTTTTTGTAAATTTGATATTTTTACTGGAAATTTTGGGAAGACCCACCTGGGGTGCCATACATTACCAAGAAAACTGGGGATTTTTCATCTTGTTAGAAAGACGCTTGGGAACAACTTCGTTAGAATTTAAAAAGAAAAGTTTAGGGCAGGCAAACTGTAAGTCTCAGTGGCTGCCTGGAGGAGGGAGATGGAAACCAGGAAGAGATAAAGCCATGCCATTTGAGTTAGCCATGGGGGCTGTATAAGCAAACAGGCAATCTGAAGCGAAGTGGAAAGGAACTTCAGAAAAAACGGGAAGGAGCCCAAAGTGTCTGGAAAAGCATGCCTGCACTTTGACAAGTATCCAAATGAAGGAAAAAGAAACAAAAATATTAAATTTCTGAGTAATTCAGAAAATTGGCAGTCTTAACCCAGCCCTGGCTGCAGCTCTGTAAGGAACTGCATGAGATGTGGAGTTTCTGGGAAGGAAATGCTTATTATCTCCTTGAAGGGACAATTATTCCTCCCATCTCACCTTAGCACGACTTAATGCGAATCAACCTTCCTGAGGAATATTCTCTTAATCAGGTGCTTGACCAGCTTAGCTGGGTTAATACTGATGTTTTGGGTAGCTTGACCTGTTAGAGCTCTATCCAGATCAGAAAAAAATAACTTTTCCTTATTAGGCCTCCAAAGAGCTCTAATCATGGCTACTGTAATAAAATTGCTGAAAAGTAAAAAGTTTATTAAGAGTAGAAGAGCTTGGGGAAGAGTAGATATTAACATCTGAAAGTGTGGCATGAGCTCACAGGCTAAGGGCAGCATTGTGAACAGAAGGGCAATGTCACCTGCACAGGATAGAAGTGACTGAAGAAGGAATGTCAGAAGACTTCTACTTTTGACCTTGAAATTTTAGCCCTAACTCTGTGCAAACTAAGAACTTGAATTAGAAGAGATGAGAGTTTTTTTCACATAAAATAAAGTCCTAAAACAACGTTTTTATTTTCCAGCCACACAAGAAATTATCACATGTCACTTTCATTTACTTAAAGTGCAGACCAACTACTTCCCAGAACCATGTATGTCAGCTTCCTGTGAACCTAATTTCAGAATGCCCTGTGCACCACACATGCATTCTCTCGGTGTCAGAGGGCTTCTGGCTCCTATGGAACTGGATTCACCATGGAAGCTTCTTTGAAGTCTGCCTTCTCCCTAAGACAGTGCTCTTCCTCCAGGCAGGTGTCCTGGAAGCCTGAGAGAAGGAGAAGGACCTAGCTCCACAGAGGTGTACTATTTGAACATAATTTTCTTTCAATGTGTGTGTGTGTTGGGGATTTGGGATTCTGGTGTAAGGAAGATGTCTGTAGCATGGTTATAGTTGAGAGTGGTCTGCTAAAGGCTACAGAGTCTGCTGGGAATTTCAGGACGGAGGGGCAGGGTGGGGGCAGAGGATGAAGCTGGGAAAGGGAGAGCTACAGTTGAATTTTAGTCTGTAAGCTGTGGTGTAAGGCACTGTGTACAATGAGGCTTTGTACACATGAACATATACACCAGCACCAGTCATTCTTCTGTCTTGTGTGCAGAGAGGAGGGTGATGAAATGCACCCCTTCCCCAAAGACTATCCTGTGCACTCTTTGCAATACAGAGCTGCACATTTTACTTCTCCCTTTTCTCGCTTCCTCATCCGTCATTCATACCCATACTATCCCCCATATGCTTACATAAGGAAATTCATGTAACTGTAATATCTTAGCATATAAAATGTAGACAACAGTATCACCTCCATAATATTAACTGAATTAATATATATGAAGCACTTTGGTCAGTCATTAGCACATTGTAAGTTATGGAAGTTGGTTTATGATGATGGTTGAGAGGATAATTGGCAATGCATATGCTGTACATACCACTCAGCATCCTTAGTTTCATCACCTAAGACTCTCAGGACACTTACATGAGCTACAGTGGGCAGAGCTGTCTAACACAGACCCAATTTATAATTCAGGGCTGAATATCTTATACATGCACTCAAATATGGGTGTTTGGTAGACATAATGAAATATGAAAACACCATAGCCCCAAATGTTAGCACCAAGGTATGGTAGTGTGTAGGTGGTTTCTTCATAGCTGATCAGGAGGTATAGTCATGAAAAAGATGAAAATTCAAGATCCAGAATTCAATTTCTGCTGACTGCATATTGGCTTTCTACCAATGATGAACTAGAAAATTTAGAGTCCTAACCATTATAAGCCAAGGATCATCTGTTCTGAATAATTCCACCAACATGAAATTCAAGAATAAAATTTTATATGAAAGAATTGATTTGTGGTGGCATTTCAGAGTAGTGGCTATTTTGAGGCATTCACAGGTTTGTCATAGGTAAACCTAGGGGACTGAAGATATATTTGCATTTCTATATGAGTGACTTGAACTCTAATGGGAATAAAAAATGGTCTTGTATGTTTAAAAATATATATTCTAAATATAATTTTGAATGACAAAAATAAACAAACAAATAAACAGCAAAAATCCCAAACCCAAACAACAACAACAACAAGCTGACACACATGATCAGAAGCTTAAGAAATGACTACTGTGTAATCTAGTTTTAAAATGAAGTGAATATCTAATGCTCCTTCTTCCTGGTGATAGGATTCTAGCTGGGTGTTTTGGAAACACTCAAAGCAGCCTCAAAAACCCACCGGATGGTGGGGACACCAGCCACATCTCTGAGGGGAGAGGCACGGATGCCAATCCTTTTTATTGCTGCTCATTCCTGGAGTAGTGACTGGCAGCGATTTACTAACCCCTTCTAGTGTTCCACCTCCTCCATGGGAGCAAGAGGTCCTAATGGAGCCCATGCCTTATGATTGCATGGACAACTAGATAAGATGAAGCATAACCTCTTCCCCCAGAGTCTGGAAGAGGGACTCAGGACACGCCAGTTACTGCTGTTAAGGAAAGCTCAAGGCAGAGAGCCCTGAATCTGGAGGGACCACCTCACTTTTCTGGATTGTGTGCAGAGATAGAGATTGGTAATGGGCATTTAGGGGAGAGGGAGAAGGTCTGGAGCAGTCTGGGGATAGTGAAGACAGTTGCTGAGGCCACTGCAGAGGGAGGGGCTCAGGCTGCCCAGCAGCCCAGGATGTCGCTGAGTGGAAGGTGAACACCTCCAGATGAAATCCTCTCTGCTCCCTCCTAGCCAAAGAGCACTGTTGAAATGTTCCCAAGTTGGCATCTGAAAAGGGAGGTGAGTCCTGGCATGTGAAAAACCCATGGTTCAAATACCAGCACCACAAGGGAAAGAGGACGGTCAAATAGGGGGAGATAAAGAGGTGAAATCTGGTGTATAGGCCACCTGCAGAGTTTGCTTAAGCCAGGAAGGCTGTTTGCCATTGGATAAAGCTGAGCACTGGGTGGACAGCTGTGGATGTGATGCAAGTATAGCACGATGCTTGTGGCTGTTTCTAAAACCCAAACCATCTGCTGGTGTGACTTAAATCAGGAATGTCCCCAAAGCCTTGTCACTTGACAGCTTTGTCCCCAAGGAAAGATTCAGAGATGAAGCTTTGGGGAAGTGACTGAACCACAAGACTGTGACCTCATCAATTATCGATGAGCTCAGAACTTGATATGCTATTGCTGAGTGATGAACGTCCACGAGACAGACTCTAGTTGAAGGAAGTGGGTCTTCGGAGGAGTAAACCTTCCTCCTGGCCCCTGCTCTCTGCTTCTGTGTCCCCATAAAATAAGTTGCTTTGAGCCCTCCCCCACACGACTGCATCTTGACGTCTTGCCCTTTCACAAGTCCATGAACAGAGCCAAGTGATCATGGTTTGAAACCTTTGAACATAAGCCCAGGCGAGTCTTTCCTAATTTTAAATTCCTCTCTGAGGCCCTTCTTCCTGTGTGTGTGTTAGCGGTGGGGCGAGCAAAGGTCAACCCTAGGTTTCACCCCTCAGATGCAGTCCGCATTGTTTATTTTGAGACAGGGTCTCTGTGTGGATAGATTTTATGTCACCTTGATACAAAGTAGTGTCATATTGAAAGAAAGAATCTTAATTGAGAAAAATATCTCTATAGGATTGACCTGCTGGCAGATCGATGGCATTATCTTGACTGATGATTAATGTGGAAGAGTCCAGACCACTGTGGGCAGTACCATCCCAGGCAGGTGAGGAGAAAGCCAGGAAGCAGCATTCCTCCACAGCATCTGCTTCAGTTCTTGCCTCTAGGCTCCCGCCTTGAGTTTCTGCTGTGAATTTTCTGGATGTTGTACTGCAAACTGTATGATAAAATGAATCCATTTCTTCCCAAGTTTCTTTTGGTCTTTGTTATAGCAAGAGAAACCACAACAATTTCTCACTGGCCTGGAAGTCATTGGTTAGGTGAGGTTAGTTGGGCAGCAAGCTCCAGGGATTCCCTTGTCTCTGCATCCCAGGAGCGAGTATAACAAATCTGGACCATCAGGCCTAGCTTTAGACACCGGTCCTCAGGTCCTCATTCTTCTGTGCCAAGTGCTTTGCCAACTGAGCCATCTCCCTAACCCCTGATGTTTAATATTTTTAGGCATAAAATTAATATACATTGATTAAGTCACAAAGTAGTATAGGTGACTTCATTCAAACATAAATAAAATATTTTAAAACCCAAAGCTGTTATTAATGCAGAGAAATCATAATTCTAGGAAAAGGGGTAAAGAATTCTTTGAATAAGAAGCTTGTGAAAATCAATATTGTGAGCCTTACTTAGTTTAATACTATGCTCTGATCTACAGTGTGTACATAGAATTATGTCAACATTTACAGTCTTGTCTGACCACAATCCAACTAAAAGTTGCCCAAAATGATATGATATAGGAGATTCTTAAAAACCATCTCAAATAATCACAATACTGACAATAATCTAATTAGATATCATTTTAGCCATATTTTAATGTATTATAGGTGTATGTGCATTGTAGGTATTGTGCAAATTATTGTATATATATTTTCTTGCTTTACTTAGGAAGCATTGGTAGGGTGATATTTTATTATACTCGTCTTATGGGTAAGGACAGTCAAACTCAAATGAGAGCAACCAATTAAACAGGTTTTCTTAGGATATGGAATTTTTAGTGTTGATCCCTGGAATGTTCTGGACATTCTAAGATGAATTGGTTGTCCTAGAAGAGTATCTCATTTGGTTTTTGAGGGATAAGATAGATTTAAATCCCTGATTTCTCTATTTATTTGATTTTCTTATATACTATCAGACCAGTTCAAGATTATTGTTAATAACAGAAGAAACTTGACATAGTTTGCATGGGAGGAAGGATCAAGAATGAAGCAAGATGAAATCATTTTATGTGGAGTAATTGAAGATATCATCTGATAAACACTTTCAGCAAAGTAGTAGGATACAAAATTAATATATAAATATCAGTAGCCTTCATACACAGCAAGAACAAGCATACTGAAAAAGAAACTAGTAAAAAACAATCCCATTCTTAACAACCATAAAATAAAAATAAAGTATCTGGGAATAAACCTAGCCAAGGAGATTACAGACCTTTACAATGAAAACTTTAAGACACTGAAGAACGAAATGGAAGAAGATACGAGAAGATGCTAAGACGTCCCCCTCCCCACGATAGTCATGGATTGAAGAATCAATATTATAAAGATGGCTTTCCTAAGAAAGGAAATATACAGATTCCATAATATCTCATTAAGATCCCAGGGAAATTCTTCACAGACAATCATAAGTTTTATATGGAAACATAGAAGACCAAGGATACCTAAAGCAATCCTGAACAAGAGAACACTGTGCTGGGCATCACCACATCTAATTTCAAATTATACTACAGAGTCCTAGTAATGAAAACAGCATTACACTGGCACAAAAATAGACATATAGATCAATAGTATAGAACAGTGTACCCAGAAATATGTCTACAGAACAATAGCTGAATGATTTTTGATGAATAATCTAAAAATATACACTGGAGAAGGCAGCATATTCACTAAATGATTCAGAGAAATCTAGGCATCAACATTTGGAAGAATAAAACTTGGTTCCTATATATCACCCTGAGAAAACTCTAACTATAGATGAATCAAATTCTTCAGTGTAAGATTTGATACCCTGAAATGGCTAGAGGAAGGAGTAGAAGATGAGCTTCAATATGTATGTACAGGTAAGAATTTTCTGAATAGGACTCTGGTAGCATAGGAAAAAGCAAACAATTGCCAGATGGGGTCTCATGAAACTAAAAAGTTTCTGCATAGCAAAAGGCACTGTTAGTGAAGATGCAACTCAAAGAAGAAATTAATTGTCACTTATACCTATAATAGAGTATTAGTAACCAGAATATACTGGAGGAAAAAAACTCTAAGAAAGAAATCCCAATTTAAAAAGGATATGGAACTAAAGAGTTCTCGAAAGAAATTACAAATTCCAGGAAACATTCTAAAAAGTGTTCAGTATCCCCTGCCACCAGGGAACTGCAGGTTAAAACTGCTTTAAGATTCCATCTCATCCCAATCAAAACGAAAAGGCATCACCAAGGATACAAGTGGCAACAAATGTTGGCATGGATGTGAAGAAAAGGGAACCCTTATACACTGCTGGTAGGACTGTAAACACTCTAAAGATTTCTCAGAACACTAGAACTAGATCTATCATGTGACTCAGTCATAACTCTCTTGGACATCTACTCAAAGGACCGTATACCCTACCACAGAGACACCTGCACATCCATGTTCATTGCACCTCCATTCACAATAGCTAGAGAAGAGAATCATTCTAGATATCCATCAGCTGAAGAATGGAGAGTGGAAATGTAGTACATACATACACAGAATATTATTCAGCTATAATGAAAATTATATTATAAAATTTATAGGACAAATTATACTGTGTGGAGGTAACCCAGCTCAAAAAGATAAATACAGTATGTTTTCCTTCATAATGCAGATTCCAGCCTTGACTCTATAGTTTCTAGTTCACAAACCACTGAGCAAATGAAGCTGGGTCTCCCTTTATAACATTTCCAAAGGGCCTAAAGCCTATTGGAAAGTGACATTCAGAGCAGAACCCACTCACCTGGGGAAGGGGGTAGAGATGACACTGTGATTGGACAGCATCCTGCTTGCAAAATTCCAGAGCATGGCACACCACATCAGCATTCATAGCTTCACCGAGTCTGGTGAGAAATGGAGCAAAGCAAAAGCTATTAAGATCTCTCAGGCATCAAGGAGCAGAAGCACTATCAAAGGAAGTTAAATCCCCAGAATGAATTCTGATGCCCTCACAACCCGGCCTTAGAGCTTCACCCAGCACAGCTACTGCATTGTGTTTTCCAGCAATACTCATCCCTCCTGCCTCTTGCATAAGGTCCTGAGGACAGGGAGGAACACAATCCCTGAGCTATGAGTTTGCCTCTCAGAAGAACACTGGGTTATTTTCAGGAGAAGCCACAAAAACAATCGGGAAAGGAAAAAAGAAAAGATATGATTAGATGGGAATAGTATGTTGAAATTTATTGGATCTAATAGAAAAACTACTTTACTATATGAACTTTTTCACCCTTAAAATTATTTTCTTAGATACAATCCAAATCATATATATTTTTCTTATGGAAGAAAAATATTACTGCTGATTTGTTTCTTTTATGGAGAAATCTATAAGGACAGTGGTCTTCAAATACTGTGGCTGTGACTAGATTCAAAGGAGCTAAAACAATGTGTGATGGCTCATCTTCACTGTCAAGTTTACTATACTTAAAATGATCTAGGAAAGCTTCCTTTGTGAGGGCATCACAGAGAGGTTGAACCTCAGTAGTACTAGTTGATGGGCTAGTGGTCCAGACTTAATGAGAGAAGAGAAAGGAGCAAGCTTTCTGAGCACTCTCTCTCTCTCTCTTTCTCTCTCTCTCTCTCTCTCTCTCTCTCTCTCTCTCTCTCTCTCTCTCTCAGCTTTCTGAGCACTAACCACCCCCCTCCATTATTAACTGACAATGCAAGTGACCTTGACTTATGTTTTCACCAAAGCAATCAACTTCCCTCAAATCATGAGCCCAACAATTACTTTTTCTTTTAGTTTCTTCTTGCCAGGTATTTGGTCAGAGCAGTGAGAAAGGTGGTTAATACTGACAATTGTTACTGAGAGTTCACTACTGTGACTTCCTGACTGCATGGTTCATAGGCCTTCTGAACGTGTTTAAAGCAGAAATGGAGAAGAGATTAGAGCTGTAAACAGAGAATAATAAGTAATTCTTACAAGAGTTCAGATGACAGTATTGTATATAGAAAGCGGAGTGAATCAGAAAGGACTCTATTTATAAGGTTTATACAGAGGAATAAATAAGAACTACCTGAACCTAGGTTAAAGGTCATTTATAGTATATTATGCCAACTAACCTGGCTTTATTTTGCTCATTCCCTAAAACTCTGAGTGAGGCTGAATTTAAAAGTAATGAAATACATTGTTTAGTGAAGCAAATGTCATTATTTCATTCAGACTGTGACATGGTTATTGCTCTCTGCATTTAGTGAGGTTTAGGGTTCAAAACAGAATGTTATGAAAAATATTTGGATTGGCAAACATGCAAAAGTTTGCGGTTGACAAGGTGGTTGTGAGCAAAGCCTCTTTAGTTCTTAGATTAGCACTATTGAAAATAAGCTATGAGTTTCATAGTGACAACAGGAAAGGAATCAGAATCCCATACATTAAAAGCTCCAGGGCATAGCAGTGCAAATTCATTTAAAAGGAAGGTGTCTGAAAATATAGAGACTTCAGGTTACATGACGGAAATAAAGGCAAGCTAGTGAAGGGCAAGGGAGTTGGGAAGAAGCCTACCTCATTCCAAAGATTTAGTTTCACTCTATCATCATGAACTTATGATTTTTCAAGCTTAAAAATGTATTTATAATTTTTGTAGCAGGAAAGAGGTAAATATGGTTTTCCACTTTCTCAAATTATGCAATTAGATTTCCCACATTTGAGCAAATCACAAGGGTCAGGACATCTACATTGCAGTTGCTGAGCCTTGCCCTGGGTAAATCACCTTCATGATCATGGGATCTCCCTTTCTGGGGAATATTGTGGGACTTTTATTTTCTCCTCTCTCTCTCTCTCTCTCTCTCTCTCTCTCTCTCTCTCTCTCTCTCTCTCAAAATATAGGTTCTTATGGTGTAATGCTGGTTGACCTGGAACTTGAAATGTAGACCATGCCGGCTTTGAACTCACAGAAGGAGAGCTTGCTTTGCCCTGGAGGAGCTGGGACTACAGGTGTGAGTCACTATATTTATTTTGAGTCTAGTCAATTCTGTAATTTTATCATGAAGAAAGTAGTTACAATGCTTTGTATTTTTTTGATGTCAATAAAAGCCATTATATTTAAGTCATATGATAAGTTTTGTAATTTTTGCTCTTTAGTGTTCTTATGAAAATGATGTACTTTCCTAATCTCTGAGAGCTACTGGACTTCCCACACAGTGACTTAGAGGGATGCAAGATGATGCTTGGTGGGCCCAGAGCTGGACTTTCTAAAGCAACATTGAGAATAGTGGAGGTCAGGACCAGATAGAGGACTCTTCACCTGAATCCTGGTTAGGATGGATTTCTACCTAGATAGCCTTTTCTAGGTGTCTAGATTGATGTGAGATTCACCTCTGTATGCTCTGAATGCTTTATTGCCATTGGTTAATAAAGAATCTGCTTTTGGCCAATGGCTTAACAGAATATAGCCAGGCTGAAAGAGATATATATAGAGAGAGACTAGGCAGAGTCAGTGAGAAGTCATGTAACCACCACAGGAGACAGATGTCTCTGCCAGAGGCCACCAAAACTTTGCCAGTAGGCATGACCTCGTGGTGATGCACAGATTAATGGAGATGGGTTAGTTTAGGATACAAAAGCTAGCTAGCAATACACTTAAGCTATTGGCCAAACAGTATTGCAAATAATATAGTTTCTGTGTGGTTATTTTGGTTCTGAGCAGCTGGGAATGAACTAACAGCCTCCAACAACACTAGATGACCTTGATACTTCTTCCCCCCAAACTTATATGCATTTGTGGGGCTCTCTGCTCAAGAATGAGATCCATGCCCCTTTCGAAGGGAGGTCCACATAACTTGTTTCCAGTTCTGCCTCATGTGTTTGCAAAAAGAAGGCAGAGTGTATGAAGTCAAGAGTGAACCTTTCAGGCATCTAATCTGCTTACACCTTGGTCTTGTGCTCCAAGCCTTCAGATCTCTAAGTGGTAAATTTCTGTTGTTTCCAAAATTTCCAGTGTCAGGTATTTGTTACAATAGTTCAATCAGGTCAGACACTGATGGTGAGTTTAAAGGGAATGTCTTATTTCTCAGGTTCTCTGTCTTTACAGAATCCTATGGCTATGGCTGTGGGTAGGAAATGTAATTGCTACATAATTAGTTCATGAATTATTGAGAACTGAGTAGTAGGAGATAAAAGGAGAAATGGCCTCCAGGTCAGGAAATCCATTTCATATCGGAAGGCAGCTATTCAAGTAAAATTAAATCAAGAGGTTGTCATTTTAAGGGCAAGGCAACTTCAAGCTGCTTCTGACTGTTTAAAAACAAGCTGCAAGAGGAGGATGCATGTAAGGAGAGATCCCTAGCAGCATGGAGCTGATGACGGGGTACTGGTCCTGATGGGGGGCTGGTCCTGACGGGGTGCTGGTCCTGATGGGGTGCTGGTCCTGACGGGGTGCTGGTCCTGACAGGGTGCTGGCATTGATAGGTTGCTGCTCTGACAGGGTGTGACATTAATACGGCCCTGGAGTTGACAGGGCGCTGGTGAGAGGAGGGTGCTGGCAATGACAGGGTGCTAGACTTTTATAGACAAACAAGTGGTGGACAGAACCATTCATTGCATCTTTCTTACTCCAAAACAGTCTATCCTCCATCCAGCTCTGCTTCTTTCCTTCCTCTACCTCCTCTCTATCCTTCTTTCTTTGATGTATAGTCAGGATTTTGCTGAATACCTGGAATTACACACAAAATGAGTAAAATGTTGTCCTAGGCTTTTGAAAGCTGTCGACTTAGCAGGGACTCAAAAATAGAGAGGTAATTAAATTGTAAACAAATGTCTTAAGTGCTATTCTAGAGGTTTGCACAGCATACTGTTGTATGCATATGGGAATATGTGTGTGTGTGTGTGTGCCAACTTGCTTGTATGTGGTAGAAGTGGAATGTCCATTTTAGCTTGGAGAGGATCAGGGAAGCTTTCAAAAGACGTGACCTGTATATGAGCTCCAAAGAATCAGGGTAATGTGTCTGGATATAGGTTTAATATGTATCAAGCTGTCATAATATTTAGGCAAAACCTGCCTGTAGTGCGAGAAAACTGCCGTGGAATGTGCTGAGATATGCCAAGGGATGGATTTGGAAGGGCCATCAGGACCAGTTCATGAAGAGTCTTGTGGATGGGGCCAGGAGTCCTGAGAAGGAAGTATAGATTTTGAAGAATGTTATTAAAGGGAATGCCATAGTTAGGTTTTCATTTAAAGACACTATTTCTTTCTGTATTGGAAGATTTTGATTTTAAGGAAAATTTGCAAGCCCATAGGCCAGAATTCAGTTCATAGGCCATGACAATACTTGAGGTTTGGGGTAAAGGATAGGGTCCCTGCCACTTCTGTAATAGACAAGTTCAGTATTAATAGAGACTTGTACACATGAAGAGCACAGATCTGTATGATTCTAAACTTCTGCCTTTAAACTTCTCTGGCTCTAGGCTACACTATTTTAGAGGGTGCCAATGCCTTTTGAGCTTCACTACTATACACCCAACTCTTGGGCTAAGCACACATTTATTATAGGAATATTCAGAAGAGCACTATATACAAGGAGGGATCCAGAGGACAACCTGCATGGCCATTAGTTGTAGAACATGTGAGCAATATCCTAGAGATACAATTCAGCATCACGCAGCCCAAGTGAGCGTGCTACAGTTCACACTTTAGTGGCACTGGAATGATATATAAAATGATGAAATAATATATAAAATGTGACACCATGTTGAGAGCTAAAAATATATATTTTGCAAGACTGTACTTAATACATACTATATTATTATTATTATTACTATTATTATATGTATGTACATGATAAGTAGGGGATGTCATGGCACAAGTGTGGAGGTGAGAAGATAGCTTTGTGAAAGTAGTTCTCTCCTTCAGCCTTACGTGGGTCCCAGAACTTGGGTTGTCTGGCTAAGCCATCTTGCTGGCATATTATATATATATATATATGTGTGTGTGTGTGTGTGTGTGTGTGTGTGTATGTGTGTGTAAACACACACACACATACACACACACTCATATATGGTAAAAGTACATGGAGGGAAGGATGAATACAGATCTTAGGCTGTTCTTGGGGATGTAAAAGATAAAAGGGAGAGATTATAAGGTTAGACTCAGTCGATCATCATGGTCCTAGAGTTTGTTTGTGGGCATGGGTCTGGGTGCTTGCTGTATAACTCAGAGTAAATAACTAAGTCATAAACATAAGACAACCAAGCATGGATGTAAGCCTGGCAGAAATTAAACTATTCTAAAGAAGCACTTGTATCCTCAATCTGACTATCAGACTATTAAAGAAATGGATCCCAACAATGGGAATTCCTCCAGGACTCTCATACTGGGAGAAGAAGACTGAAAGCCTGCTTCCATTCAGAGGAAAATCTTGTTTCCTGGGGCAGAGAATATGACTCATCTCATCTAGTGCTGCAAAGAGTGGTCAAAACAGAAGGAAGAGAATAAGAAAGAAAACAAAGAGATCACGATACCATAGCAGGGCTAGGAGGAAATAGGTTAGAAAACCTGAACAGAGGGTTGGAAGCCACTGGGAGAGAGCAGGGCCAGTACTGAGAGCTCAGAGACAGGGTTGGTCACTACATCAGCGGATGATAATGTAGGGTTATTTGTTGTTGGTGTCTGTAAATCTTGCATGGAAGGTGCTTGGAGAGAAAAGGAGTCAGATTTTCACACTGTGCTTCTAGAGAAGTCTCTACTGGAATAACAGCATCAGAATCTGATGTCAGCTTCCCTCTATCATTGGTGACAGGAAGAACAGGGCCAACCCTTCTCCAATGAGAAGAAAGCTGTCTTCTGCCCTGTGCTAGCAACTGAGTCAGATTCCTATGCCATACTCACAGTTTGATGATGTCTGGTCCAAACATCTGAACCAAGAAATAGCAGGTGGTTTTCAAGAAGAGTTTTTCTAAGAAAAAAAGGTGAATAGAATATATTTAGTTGTCATAGTTTAAAACAGGTGTAAGTGTTTATGAATAATATTAAGACTGAGTGAGTAACAATTAATTTAAGTACTAGTTTCAAGGGTTTGGTAATTTCAAAGTTACTGTGGCTATTAAAATTTCATATCTAGGAGTTGGAGCAATGGCTCAGAGGTTAAGGGCACTGGTTACATTTCCAGAGGACTTAGGTTCAGTTCCCAGAATCCACATTGTGACTCACAACCGTGTGTAGCTCCAAATCCAGGGGATCGGATGCCCACTTCTGGACTCCTCAAGCATCAGGTACAGAGTGGTCCACAGACATGCACGTAGGCAAAACACTCAAACCCATAAAAATAATCTTTCCTGTTAAAGATTCTGCAGATGCTTGAAGAGCATTGGTTTGCTATGAAATTATAGATTTCATTTTCTTTTCTTACATTAAGACATATCAGAATGATGAAGAGTCCAAGAATAAGAATGTAAAAACATAGATTCCAGAAATAAGAATGTAGAAATAAAGAAATATAAAGTTGTAAGCCTAGGAGAATGAGAACAAACTGTCAGTAGCTTTCTCAGCAGCTTAAGGATTAACTGTTAACAGTGGAATACTTTGCTTTACAATCCATAACTCTATTTACAAGGCCGAAGCCTCTCTCTGCAAACTGAGAGCCTAACACCCCGGCCATCCTTGATTAACACAGATATGAGCTGAGTCAACTTGTAGAAGATAGATGTATGACCTCTGGGTTATGCATTATCCCTGCTATGTGAACTGGCAGCATCATAGGGGAGAACACTGGGCTTCAGTAAACACTACCTGGAAGTACCAAGGAAGACAATAGATTAAGTACACACACTAGTTTAACTGAAAAACTCTGTTAATAAAGATTGTAAAGTAAGGCAATCTGTATATGGGTTTTATCTCAAGATTGTAAAAATTCCTTTGTTTAGACCTAATGCTTGGTACATCTTTCTATAAAAAGGTGGGCTCAGAAACCAGCCTTTGCCACAGCCTTACAAAATCCATCTCTGGCTGTGGTCTCAGCTAGCTGATAAGCTTTTTGTGCCCCATGAAGATTTTTTATTTTATTTATTTTATTTTTTACTGGAATCTGGTTTCTGGAATAAAGTTTGCTTCTGGTTTATTAGACTTTGGTGCTCTGTCCCCATCTTTGCTCAACCCCCATGGACCCAACAGACGGCTAGCTCAAATCGGATCCCTTTTGTTGACTGACAAGCATATCAAGAAAAAAATTAGGGAAACTACCTTTCACAATAGCCTCAAAAAATAAGATGTCTTGAGACAACTCTAGCCGAGCAAGTACTAATTTGCATAATAAAAACTTTAAGACACTAAAGAAATGAATTGAAGAATACACTAGAAGATGGAAATACCTCTTTTCCTTGCTAGGATCGGTAGGAATAATATTGTGAAAATGGCCAGCCTATCAAAAACAATCTACAGATTCAATTCAATTCTCATAAAAATTTCCAGCACAATTCTTCAAAAAGATTGAAGAAAAAAAACTTCACTTTCATATGAAATACAAAAAGCCAAAGGATAGCTAAAACAGTCTTGAATAACAAAAGAACTGCTGGAGGTGTCACTATCCCAATTCCAACTGTAGAGCTATGGTAATTTAAAAAAAAAAAGGCCTGGTATTGGCATAAAACAGACACATTGATCAATGGGACTGAATTAAAGACCAAGATGTAATTCCACACAATCATATACATCTGATTTTTAACAAGCAAAAAAACACATTGGAGAAAAGATGGCGACACAAAAAACGATGACAATAAAACAGGAGCTGCATGTAGAAAAATGGAAATAGTATATATATCTATCACCTTACATAAAAATCACCCAGATGGATCAAGGACCTCAACATAAGAACCTGCTAGAAGAGAAAGTAGGAAATAGGCTTGGGCTCATTGGTACAGGAAAGGACTTTCTTAACGGGACATTGATATCACAGACATTAAATCCAACAATTAAAAGGTGGAACGTTGTAAAGTTAAATCTGTGTTTACACCAAATGACAGCATCATTAGAGCAAAGTGTCAACTTATACAATGAGTAAAATCTTTGCTAATTACTTATCTGATAGAGGATTAATATCTAGAAAATACAAAGAACTCAAAAGCTGCACATCAAGAAAACACATAACTCAGTTTAAAAAATGGGGTATAGAACTAAACAGGGTTCTCAAAAATATAAACACAAATGACTGAAAAACAACAACAACAAAAATCTTCAACATCTTTAGCCATGAGAAAAAGGCAGATTCAACCCACTTTGAGATTTCTTCTTGTTCTAGTCAGAATGGTAAGATCAATAAAACAAATGACAGCTCATGATGGTGAGGATGAGGGGAAAGAAGAACACTTATTCATTGTTGGTGGGAGTGCAATATGGCAAAACCACTATGGAAACCAGTGTGGAGGTTATTTAAAAACCTGAAAATTGATATACCACAAGATCCAGCTATACCAAAGAGTATACCAAGAGGGGCAATATACCAAAAAGACTTTGCATATTGATACAGAAATAGCTGTTCACCCATGTTCAGTGATGCTCTATTCATAATAGACAGAAATTGGAAACAGTCTAGATGTCCATCAACTGGTGAATGGATAGTGAAAATGTGGTGCATTTACACAATAGTATATTATTCAACTATTAAGAAAAATTAAATTATGAAATTTTGAGATAAATGGATGGAACTAGAAACAATTATCTTGAGTGATGTAACATAATCCCCCCAAAGATAAATAGTGGATATTTATCTTTGCTCGTTCATTTCCTGACTTTCCAGACCCAAAATAATTACACAAAACTGTATTAATTGCAATACTGTTTGGCCAATATCTTAAGTGTATTTCTAGCTAACTTTTACATCTTAAATTAACCCATTTAATTATTATTTTATATTTTATTTTTATTATTTTATTATTTTATATTTTACCACGAGGCTTGTGGTTTACCTGCACTGGCGCGTGGGTGTCTTTGTCCTTTGTCAGTTACATGGCGTCTCTTTGACTCAGCCTATTCTCTCTGTATATCTCTTTTAGTCTGGCTATGTTCTGCCCTGCTATATGCCAAAGCAGCTTTATTCATTAACCAATAAAAGCAACACATACACAGAAGGACATCCCACATCAGAGCACTACTCAATACTCATGAATGAAACTTCTTGCAATAGATGGAAATTAACTCAGAGACCCACAACTTGGCAACCTGCAGAGAGAGAGAGAACTTGGAACACTCAACCTTAAATGAGATGTTTTTCTCAAACCCCTCCCCTCATCTATTAGGTGGCAGAAAGATTGCAAGAGCCAGAGGTGGTGGGTGACTCTGAGGGAACAGTGTCTTCCAGGGACAACAGGACTGATATACATATGATTGTGCAGAGACTGTGAAAGCACACAGACCTGAACAGATTCAAGAAAGACCAAATCACAGGAGAGGGGGCAGTAGAAACAAAGTCTCAACCTTAACCAAAAAGCTATTTGCAATTGATATCTGCTGGGAAAAGGAATGTCAATTTTCTCCAGAGGAGTTTCAGTGGGAAGTTTAACCAGAAATAGTTTCTCAATACAAAATAGACATCACATTGTGTGTGTGTGTGTGTCCCTATGAGTGTTGTGTGCACATTTTGTTTTGTCATTTTTAAAAAATCATATTGATTTTCTTTTTATAAGTTTGTCTTAATTTTCTTTTTTGAACTGTTTTGTAGTTTTACCTATTTTGTTTTGTTTTGAGAAAGAACATGAAATTGCATGGGTAGTGAAACAACAAGGATCTGTGAGGAGTTGGGGATGAAGAAATAAGATCAAAATGAACTGTAAGAAAAAAACTAAAGAAAATTTTTAAAAGGAATCTTTTGGAGTTAAAAAAGATTCATGGCTTGTATCCCTTTTGTTATTCATTTGAGGGAAGAGTTTAACTCTTTTTCTTCTTCTTCTTCTTCTTCTTCTTCTTCTTCTTCTTCTTCTTCTTCTTCTTCTTCTTCTTCTTCTTCTTCTTCTTCTTCTTCAGGTTTTTCAAGACAGGGTTTTGCAGTCCATCATGGAACTAGCTCTCGTAGACCAGGTTGGTCTTGAATGAGAAGACCCACTCTTAAAGGTGCTGCTGAATAGAATCAAGTCTAAGAACACAGACAATGCAAATACATGCCCATTAAGAAGATACCCTCTGTGCTGGCTGTTTTTTTTTTTTTCAACTTGACACATTAGAATCATTTTACAGGAGGGACCCTCAACTGAGAAAATGCCTCCATCGTATTTACCTTTATGGAGCCCTGTAGTACATTTTCTCAGTTAATGTTTGATATATGTCTCAGTTTGGGTTTTATTTCTGTGAAGAGACACCATGACCGTGGCAACTCTTATAAAGGGAAATGTTTAATTGGGGCTGTCTCACAGTTTCAGAGGATTAGTCCATTATTATCATGACAGGAAGCATGGCAGCGTGCAGGCAGATGTGGTACTGGAGAAGTAGCTGAGAATTCCATATCTGGATCAGCAGACAGAAGGAAGTGAATGTCACACTAGACTTGGCGTGAGCATTTGAGACCTCAAAGCCTGTTCCCTACCTCGTCCAAGAAAGTCGCACCTACTCCAACAAAGCTGCACCCCCTGATCATGTCACTCCCTATAAACCTGTGGGGTCATTTTTATGCAAACCGTCACAATGTGTTAGAGTACAGACTATTGTGGGTGGTACCACCCCTGAGCAGGCGTTCCTGTGGTATATAAGAAAGCAGACTGAGGAAACTATGAGAAGCAAGGCAACAAGCAATGTTACTCCATGGCTTCTGCTTCAGTTCCTGACTCCAGGTTCCTAAAGTGAAATGCTGTCATGACTTCCTTTGTTGATTAGCTGTGATGTGGAACTATAAATCAAATCAATCCTTTCTTCCTGCATTGTTTTGCACATATTGGTTTATCGCAGCAATAGAAACTCCTCCTGTCTTCTGGGAACACAGAGAAGTTTGGTGGATGGGTCCATCTGCACCATGTAACATGTTAACTCCATTTCTCTGCTTTGTGGACCTACAGTGGAACCCTAGTAGCTAAACTTAGATCTATGGACAGGGGAGCTGTCCTTAGAAGGAATGGAACCCTGGCAGAAAAGTTTATCTTGCCAAACTGGATCTCAAACTAGGGAACCTGGGTCTAGCTGGGAGGGTGAAGTCACAACAGAATAAAAGTGGGGAACTGTGGTGGCTTGGGGAAAAGGTTCCCAAAGGCCCATCAGGAGTGGTATTATTAGTTGGTGTGGCCTTTTTGGAGGAAATGTGTCATTGGTGATGGGGTTTGAAGTTTCAGATGCTCAACTTAGGCCCAGTGTCTCACTCTCTTTCTGCTGCCTGCTGATCTGGATGTAGAACTCTCATCTTCTCCAGTACCATGTCTACCTCTGTGTTGCCATGTTTCCCACCATGATGATAATGAACTAAACCTGGGAATTGTAATTCAGCCCCTATTAACTGTTTTCCTTTAAAAGAGTTGCCATGGTCATGGTTTCTCTTTATAGTAAGAAAATCCTAACTAAGACAATGTCCTAGTATGTCAGTTTTCTTGCTAAATAAGGCTAATTCTTTTCTATCAAAATAAATATTTATTAATGCTGTTTTGTGTTTTACAACAAGGCTGTGCTTTTGAAGTTGGCATTTAGAACCAAGTTTCTCATGGACACTGAGCTTAATGAAGTAGAGAATTGCAAGGGGGCACTGCAAATAGGTACATGGCAGCAAAGCAAAAAACTTAGATGAAGTAGGAAGATCTCCAGAAAGATATAAAATGCTAAATCGAACTTGAGAATAAATAGACAAATGGTGTATAAATAGACTGATACAGTAATCTAAGACTCTTCCAAAGAAAACTCTAAAAGGATGAGGAAGCTCTGCTAGTAAATTCTACAAATTTATCAGATCTCTTGCAAAACAAAGAAGGGTTGGGAATTAGTATCAAAATGCATCCCTTCAAAAAATATATCCTAAATTTTTTATAAATATAACCCCAAAGATCTTCAACAAAACAATACAAATCAAACCCAGCAATATAGAAAAAAAAAGTTGTACCTTCACCAGGTAAGATTTGTCCCAAGAATGCAAGGTGTAACATTTAATATCAACTATCATATTACAGTACATCAATAAAGGGCAGAGCTCATTTGATCATCTAATAGATGCAGAAGATATTTGACAGAGCACTATACTTCTTCATGATACCACTTCCCCCACTCCCTGTAAAAGAACCTTAACAAAACCCAGCTAGTAATAAGAGGGAAAGTCTTCAATTTGGTAAAGGCTATTCACAAAACTCCCCTACTAACATGATATTTAATGACAAAGGTCAGAATACTTTTTCTATAAGGTAATGGAAAAACAAGAATGTCTACATCACTATTTCTACTCAACATTACATTGGAAATTCTAGCCTGAAGGATTAGTCAACCAAAATAAAAACAAAGTATTCAGATTAAAAAGAACAAAAGAAACTATTATACAGTTGTTATCAGCAAGTAGGTAGTAAATCCTAAGGAACCCATCAATAAACTGTGAGAACTAACAAATGAATGTAATGACATTGCATGATACAAAATCAATAATGCAAAATTAATTGTCCTGCGAATTGAGGAAATACGAATGAAATTAAGAATACTGCTTTGTTTATGGTAGCATCAAAAAGAATTAAATACTTAGAAATAAATTTAATAAAATAAACAAAATAAAATTGACAAAAAATATACCAAACAATTTGGTGTAGAGTTTACACCTGTAGTTCCAGCACTTGCAAGCCTGAGGCAGGAGGATTGCCACAATTTTGAGGTTAATCCTGTGAGTTCCAGGATACCTGGGTTACTGTATGAGACACTTTCTTAAAAGCATGCTAATAAATTCTTTAAAATAATATTACTAAAAGAAGTTAAATAAGACCCAAATAAAGAAAAACACATACCTTGTTGATGGATCAATTAGTTAATGGTATTAAGATGGGCAATATTTCTTAATCCGATCTACAACTTCAATGCTTTCTCCAAAATAATCCTAATTCATTTCCAAAATAATCTTACTTCATCTCCAGAAATTTATCAACTGATCCTAACCACCATATGAACCAGAATAGTTTTTTGTTTGTTTGTTTGTTTGTTTGTTTGTTTGGTTGGTTGGTTGGTTTTTTGAGACAGGGTTTCTCTGTAGCTTTGGTGCCTGTCCTGGAACTAGCTCTTGTAGACCAGGTTGGCCTCGAACTCACAGAGGTCTGCCTGCCTCTCTGGCTCCAGAGTGCTAGGATTAAAGATGTGCACCACCACCACCCGGCTCAGAATAGTTTTTTTTTTTAAAATCTTTAAAAGAAAAACAAAGAAGACTCATACTTCCCAATTTGAAACCTACAAAACTACAGTAGCAAAAATAATGTAGCATTAGAATGGAAGCCATGTGGGCCAATGAAATAGAATTAAAGACTGGAAACCCTGAACACAATTATGGTCAAGGCATTAATGTGCCAAGACAATTTCCGTGAGGAAATTTGACAAATGATACTGCAGGACCCAGGGCAGCCTGGCTACACATGAGACCCAGGCAGCACAGCTGCTATAGCAGGCAGCACCAGGTTCCAGAAAAAGTCCTAAGCTGGCACCACCCAGGAACAGACCATCCAAAGGAGACTCTTAACATTCCAACCATTGTATTTAGGATCACCTGCCATGACACACCCATCGCTTTTCACCAGGACACCCCAATTAGAGGTTCTGAACCTTAGAAATCCCTCACCCCTACCTTTGCTACTATAAAAACCCAACCCAAGCTGAGCTTCGGGCTCACAGATCATTTCAATATGTTGGACACACAGGGAGTCTGAGTTTGCATACTTGTGTAAGTGTGATGATTTCAGCCACATAGGCTGATACTTCCGGGTTCTGGAGCCATGAACGTGCAGATGGGCCCTCGGGCAGAGGTGCCTGAATGTTAAAGGGCCCTAGTGACCTATGTGTGCTCGTGCATGGTTACATCTACTATGACTCAGCTAAGCCCTTGCGCGTATGAATGAGCCCATCATCAGTGTCATCTGTGTATGATGTAGTCACGCCCACCCCCTGTGCCCATATGCTAGGCAGCTTTTAAAAAAGCTGGACATGCCATCTTTCTCTTTCTCTCTCTGCACACCAATTTCCCAGGCCTGTAATGCCCCCGCTAATAAACTCCTAAGTGGGTTTGTTGCGTGTTCTGTGTTTCCTTCTCGCTCATGCCAGGTAATTTTAGTAATTTCTTTAGAATAAAGAAAGGTTCTTTATGTTTACATACAGGACTTAGTCTCCTAGTTGGTTTTGGGGAGGGGGGGGACTCTGTGATCTGGGCATAACAATATTCCCAAAACTGACAGCTTATAGGTGGATAATCATGGGCTCTCTGTCTTAGATAAACAGGACACATAAGTTCATCCAGATGTAAGGAGTCTATAACCAATTTCTCGCACTCCGAAACTGCCTTATCTTGGAGTCATGGTGGCTGTTTTGGGGAAATTTTAAATCAGATAAAATTGTTCATTCTCTAGGTACATTGTAAGAGAATCAGAAACTCCCAGGAACTGTGAGAATGATCCCCCTAAAGCAGTCCTCAGAGAATTCACTCCCTGGACAAAAATCAGCTAATTTAATTAGTCCCAGTGCTTTGATTTATTGCTTCTTATAGTGGAAACTCTTTGTCAGCACAACCTCTCTCAATTCTTATCTATCTGTTCTGCCAATTAAATGTCTCTTCTTTGCCTTCAGAGGCTTTGCCCTGCCCCCTCCCCCCAATGCCTGCATCCCGACGTCCTGGTTGCAAGAGTTACTAATGTCTGTTTTCAAAGCTATTTCTTTCTCTGTACAGGAAAGAAGGAAAGATTTTGTCCTTGAAAGGTGCTCCAATGACTCAGGGTCTGTGTGACAAGCCTCTCTTCTGACTGTCATAGCAGGGAAGCTTTCCTATGCAGGTTCTTTAATGTCTTGGCAGGGTTTAGAGCTGAAATCCATCAGATTACTTGCTAACAGCAGTTTAGGGCAGTAATCAGAAAGGCTGATCAAGAAAAGGGAAAGGATCCTTGACTCCATTCTCTTGCTGAAGTGAGTTAAGTGGTCACTTCAGAAGGCTTTAAAATTACTGGGAATGCATGGTTTTGAGGGAAGATGGATCCTAAGGTTGATCCATAATAATGTTTGTCTGGGAAACAAAAAAGAAAGATGAAGTTCTCTTATCCTTGTTGACTCTAATGCTATGACAACTATTATTTACAGGAGTTTGGTAACACTTGAGATCCTCTAGGATCTGCATTTAACTGTTATCAGAGATCCATACACTTGAAGACTAATAAATGAACACACTGTTGCACTGTCTTTGCAGGCTAATTTTGTTTAATGAACAATTTAAGAATAATCAAGAATGAGTAGGTGAGCTGAATATAAATGGGATGGAAGTTTCTGGATGAATATTTAATATGTACTTTGACAATAAAGATAAATATTGTAATTATTTGTCCTGTCCCTTTAAGAGACAAGCCATGCCTACTTCCTCCCCCTTCCACCTAGGCAAGCTGATCTTCAGCTTCCAGTCTGAGTCCCTCCTTTTTTCTGTCTCTCTCCCAGAGAGGTAGCTGTTGCTGTGGCTCCTTTCCTCCCCCTTCCCATCTCTCTCTCTCTCTCTCTCTCTCTCTCTCTCTCTCTGCTCTTTTCCTCTTTCCCCTTCCCTTCCATAACCCAGTAAATAAATATCCAACTTCACTCTGCATGGCATGCCTATCCATTTGCTCAAAGTTATGCAAAAGGAAAAAGCACTGTGCCACTGTGTTAGTCAAAGGATATTGATCACAAAAGAGTGAACACTGTTTGATTCAGTTTATACAAAATATCTATAACAGATAAATGTAAAAGACAGGAAGTAGATGAATGGATTTTAGGGGCCGGGAGGATGGGAATTGGAGCACAATAGCTAAGGGATGTGTACTTTATGGTTGTAGTAGTTTGAATAAGAATGGCTCCCATAGGCTTATATATTTGTATGCTAGGTTACCAGGAAGTCAGCTGTCTGATAAGGATTACAAGGATTAGCAGGTATGGCCTTGTTGGAGTAGGCAGGGCTTTGTTGCAGGAAGTGTGTCACTGGGGGTGGACTTTGAGGTTTCAAAAGCCCATCTGAAGCCCTGTCTGTACATCTGTCAGTCAGTCTGCCTGCCTGCTTATCTGTCTGCCCCACCCACTTCTGCTTCCTGACTGTAGATCAGGATGCAGAGCTCACAGCTACTGCTCTGGTGCCATCCCTGTATGCTGGACTGACCTTCTGAAACTGTAAGCTAGCACCCCATTAAGTGCTGCCTTTTATAAGCATTGCCTTGGCCATGCTGTCTCTTCACAGCAACTGAACAATAACCAAAACACTGGTGTAATGAAAACATTCAAGTTAATGGTGATAGACGATATCTCTGAACATATGGAAAGCCACTGTGGTTCCATTTTTGATCAATGACTTGTGATACATGTGGATTTTAAAGCAATAAAATGGTCAAAATCTGTTGTCCTCCCCGTCCATGTTCCTCCTATTGAGGGTTACTATTGCGGAGAGGGTTAAGATACTCAGATGCCACCTAACTCAAGGGACTTGGATTCTAGCATCAGCTCACTGAACTCAGACCTCAGGGAAGTGCCTTCTCTTCCACAGACTTTGTCTTCTTTATCTGAAAAGGTGGCCATGCCAGTCACTGTGGTACACACCTTTAATCCCAGTGCTCAGGAGGCAGAGGCTGGTGGGTCTCTGGATTTGAGGCTAGCCTCTTCTACTTCACAATTCCAGGGCAGACAGGGCCACATAGAAAAACACTGCCTCAAAAAATAAAAGTAAAAGAATAAAAATAAAATAAAATGTGGTTGTGTTGGTTGGTTGGTTTCACTGTAGCATGACATGGCTTAAGAAAGTTTTAAAGAGAGGATCATAATTAAGTGAGGTGGAAGGCAGTTTGGAAATGTTTAAAGTCATGCTAATGTTGAAGTAGCTTAGCCTGGAGCAGAACAATTTAAAAAGCAACATTACTGTGTTCTTTGATTAACTTGCATTACTGGCTGAGAGGCAGAGAAAACCCATCTTCCTTGTGTTTGATGAGAAGCACTGTGCGTGTGTTTCTATGATTGTTTTGCTCCACTCAAAGTGAATGACTGCAGGGCTCTCATTCAGTGCAGGCCCCTCGGAGGAATCTCTTTCTTCACCTGGATTCCTTGATGCTGACTCAGGAGGCCCCTGGAGCCGTGGTGGATGTGAGAAAAGAAAACGATCCTTCCAGAGATAAATTATACACTCAGAATGGGAGAATATGGAGGAGAAATATGCAAAAACTCTGGTAAAGAGATAGAGGTACCCGGTGGGTTATGATGAGATGGTACCCCAAGTGTCATTGCAACCCAAGTGGTGACCAGCCTAGGCCTAGAAGTTTTGATAGGAAACTGTGGTTCTAATGCATCCCTATAGGTTTTGTGACAGGAAGTTACTCCTCATACCATAATGCTGGGAGCTAGGGCCTAATCAGAGGTTATTGCTCCTGGAGATGGATTAATGTCATGTTATGGAATGACATAGCAGGACGTATGACACTTGACTCATGCACTTGGACTTTGGGCATCCAGGACTCCAAGATAAGTACATTTCTGTTCAGTATAGTCTGTCGTGTTTTATTTTAGTACTGCCAGATAATGGAGGATGCTTTAGGTAAATGCTGTGAGGTAGGGGTGTGTGTGTGTGTGTGTGTGTGTGTGTGTGTGTGTGTGTGTGTGTGTGTGTGTACACAGAGTTTTACTGGAACCCAAATCCAGGGCTTTGTGCATTCTAGGCAAATTTTTCTATCACTGACCTACATTCCATGCTCTGAAGAAGATCTTAAGCAGAATCTTTACTATTAGATCATGCTTAGATCATACTATTAGATCTTGCACCTGCTAGATCAAGTGCAAGAATATCTCTACAGATCTAGGGAGTGAAGACTGGAATAGAATATCCTGTCAATAAAAAAAAAAAAAACACAGCCATTCTAGAGTGCAAAGAAGAGTTTGCAAAGGATCACTGGGCAGCCCTCAGGCATTAGGCTAGCACATGTATGTTTGCAATTAAAACCTCAGCCATTCCCATATACAAGTCACTTCCTTGCTTTCCGGACTTTTCTGAGCTGGTGGGTGTCTTTACCTGCACCTTGTAATCAGGAACACCAAGGGTGAGAGAGCCCAAGACCACAGCAGTAGTCAACAGTTCAGCTGAAACCACAGATTTTTTTACTCCAAAGGCCAATGCTGTTGATAATATTCATCTCAATCTGCTGAGGGCATTTTATTTGACACCCTACCTACCTCATGCAGAACAGGTATTGTTAAACACTAACTGTTAATGAGTACCTTGAAACACAGAAAACAATTAACCACATTAACTAGCTCTGTGGCTTCCTATTCCAGGATGCATATGCTGCATTGCTCCCTTTAAGGCTAGATGAGTTCTTAACTATCATATTTAATGGAGACAGGATTTCTGAATGAGTGACCAGGGAATTGACGTTCTGGTATGACATTCAGAACGTGTGATTTTGTTGACTGCTGACCACAATGACTCCATACCATTTCCCCATTGATGATTCTAAGATTATTCTGAAGTGCTTGCTACTGAGAACCATACGTGAAGGCTCAGGTAGAAGTGAAGGTCAGAAAGACATTGCCCTGTTTGAAACCTTAGTTTGTTTGGGTATTGAAGGCTGAAATCTACCCAGACATCATTCTCTAGAGTGCAGCTTACAGGCTGTGTCCACTAAGGTGAGGGATTTTGTGTTTGTTTAGCTTTAGGGGCAAAGAGAATACTTAGAAATCATTTTTAATAAATGCGCGTTTATGTGTATAATTTCATCTTCGTCTATCCTCCTGCTTCTGGATTATCACACAGAAGCCAGTATTAGATCCAAGGAGACACTATGGGCTGGGTCTATTATGTTTTCTAGGAGAAATCTTAGCTAGGGGATAGTTTTTTTATTATTCCATACATTCTGTGCAGGTTTTTCACAGCCACTGAATCAGAACAGACTGTCATGACTGTCTTTAAGTCTGTCAAATAGTGTGACTGTTTGAGTTGAACAACATACTGGTTTCCATATCAAAGTCCCAACATTTTCTGACAATATCAAAATGACCCCCAACACCTTTTTCAACACTGGAGTTTCCCCAGTTGAGTAGGAAACACACCCTGAAAACACTGTTGTCTGCTTTGCTTCTCCTGTGCCAGGCCAGGTTCCCACTCAATAGGCTTCCCCTCTCTGTCTTTGGGCAACATAACTTCCCTGGAAAAAGAAAAATAAAACTCAAGTGCAAATGGCCCATATGACACTGAGACTGTTACATGGAAGGAGAAAGTGGCAAGGCAGGTTTAGTGATAACTGTGACCCCCTACAAAGTCCTCGTTTGGAAAATGGTAGTAATGTTTCCCTCTTTAGGCCAGAAATGTGAAATGTGTCACTATAACCAATGTGGGGTCTGTACTTCATGGAGAGAGATCCTCATCAGCTCTCAGTTTTGAAGGCAAAAAACGCTAAGATGAGGTGGCCTCATTTGTCCATTTCTGTCTCCTTTCTGCAAAAAAAGTACAATAGAGGGGAGTAAGCACTTGGCACAGGAGGCCAGAAGCAGAGTAGGAGGGGCTTTTGCAAAAACTTGCTTTTTAAAAAAGTTTTTGGATTGTTTTTCTCTCTGTCACTCTCTTCCCTCTGTCTCTCTCTGTCTGTCTCTGTCTCTCTGTCTCTCTCTCGTGTGTGTGTGTGTGTGTGTGAGAGAGAGAGAGAGTACATGGGGATGCATGCTTGAGGAGGACACAGGTACCACAGTTCACATGTGAGGTCAGGATAACTCCAGAACTTCCTGGAGATAGTTCTCTCCTTCCCCATTTATGTGGGTTGAACTGGGTCATCAGGCTGTGCTGCAAGCACCTTATGCAGTGCACTGTCTCTCCTGTCTCCTTGACTTCCACGAGAGCTTTTTATTGTGTAGAGACAATGCCTCAGCATGTTGCACAGGACCTTCACCTTCCAAATAGCTGATACCTCAGGTATGTACTAAAATGGCTAGCACATCTGACCTTTTTTTCTAACAACCTTTTCTTAGGTGCAAATTATCTCCATAATCTCAGCACTAGTCCCTTCTTCCCAGGGTGATGCCCACGGCTGTATCACCAATGTTAGGCTGTGACACGAAATGTACCACCACACTGGAGACCAAGCCTCCAGGACATGAATCTTTGGGGGACACATTCAAACCATACCCAAATATAGAAGTGAGACTATATTCAGATTCTGAATGTCCAATAATAAGGGTATAAATCAAAGACATAGGATGTTTCCATAATAAAGAACCATTGAGGAATTGTCTTAATGGGTATAAATTTTAAAAATATAATGCTGAATGAAAACAGGATGCTATTAAAGGAACACATAACTATTGATATAAAGTTAAAGCCTTTGCAAGGGAGAATACTGGAAAGGTAACTGGGAAGCAGTGGTACTTTGGAATCTCTTTGATACCTCCCTCCAAGGTACTGGGCTAGCAAAGTGCAGGGAAAACAGTTAAACCAGGTTGAGGAACCCCATGAACATTGCATAATATTATCTGTAAAGATGACTCATCTGCCTCTGTGCCAAAAGAGAGCTCAGATGTATCAGGGGCTGACTGCAAAGCCGAATGAGCCAGCCAGAAGATGGCAACTGAGTCCAGGCATTTTGCCCACAGCACTTAAAGTCAGAAGCATTAATGAAATTTGAAATTTATGCCCTGGCAATGCTGAAGCATGCATGTGCAACCTGTATATGGCAGTTCTGTCCATACTGGGTTTCGTGATCTAAGTTGAAGAGGACACCTGACTAGGTTTCCTCCTCAGGAGGGCACCAGATCTCATTACAGATGTTAGTGAGGCATCACGTGGTTGCTGGGAATCGAACTCAGGACCTTTGGAAAAGCAGGCTGTGCTCGTAAGGCACCATCCCAGCCCCAGAAGGATTAAAGACTTAGATTAAGAAGTTAGAATAATCTGATATCCATAAGCTCTGGGAACTGGACCCCCAGATCCCTTGTGAACACGGCCTACCATCAGGGGGAACTGCTGGGTTGCTTAAAAATAGAGATGAAGGAAGCTCCTGATGAAAGTGAGCAGGGGAAAGATGCAGAAAATCTGAGCAGCAAGCAACCTGTACTTTAAACATTGCGCAAAAGCAACAAAGACAGTGCTATGATCATTCAGAAACTCTATTTTGTGCATTTCTTTTTCAGAGTTTTAAAGACTAATTCCACAAAAAAATTAAGCAACAGAAATGTATCTAGGTCAACTCCCCTACAAAGCTGTTATAAGGAAAAAAAGAATAACATTCCTACAGATAGTAAAACCACATCAGAAACCATGACAAAAGAAAAGATTAAAGCAGAGCTTCAAAATGAGAAAAGTTATTAATAAAATGATATAAGACATGAAAAAAGAGAAAATAATCCATGTTAGAAAAGCTTGGATATGAGATAAAAGAAATCAAGAAAGACTAGAAATCGTAAAGGAAATGAAGTTTAAACTAGAACGAACACAGAACAAATGGAAATAGCAGAGAGGGCCTTCAGAGAAGTCAGAGGTAAAAGGAGGAAGACGTTTAGTGCTAAGACACGAAGACAGTGTGGGCTGCAGTCCATGAGAGCTCTGGCTAGTGTATATGGGTCCTGGATTCCACCCCAGCACTCAGCACATCCACACAAAGAGAGACAGAAAGGGATTCAAAAGGGAAGTAAAGTGTTAGACAGACAATGAAGATTTGATATATGGATAAGAGGAAGAAACCCAAACCAAGGAAACAGAAGAAATAAAAAGTCTTTCCTTCAGTTAGAAAATGTATATACTTGAACACACTGCTTGCCTGAGAACATGAACATTCAATGATTAACACCGAAACATGTTCGGTTTAGATCACTAACTTTCACAGAAAACAATAACAACAACAAAAATATCTTTTGAAATGCTTGTCAAACAGAACTAGTGACTTGTAGGGGAAGAGAAAACTAGATCAACATTAACCTTCTAATTTATTTTAATTTCTAAAATATTTATTTATTTTTATTTTATGTGTATAAGTGTTTTGTTTGCATGTATGTATGTGTACCATGTGTGTCTGGTGTCCAGAGAGGTCAGAAGAGGGCCTTAGAGCCCCCGGAATTGGAGTTACAGACTATTGTGAGCTGCCTGATACTGGTTCTGAGAACCAAACCTGGATCCTCTGCAAGAACAGCAAGTATTCTTAACTGCTGAGCCATCTTTCTAGCCCCACATTAGACTTTTTAGTAATTAGGAGTTTCATGGAAAGAACTTGTATACCAAGAAATTTTTGGAGTATATGTATGTATTTGTGTATATGTACGTGTGTGTGTCTGTGTGTGCATGCACACTGGGACACACATCTATGCACATAACTGGAAGCCAGAGGAAGACATCTGGTGTCCTACTCTATTGCTCTCCATTTTATTCCTTTGAGGCAGGATTGTTCACCAGTCTTGATGCCAGACTGGTAGCCAGCAAGCTCCAGTGATCCTCCTGTCTCCACATCTCCTCTCTCACAGTCCTGAAGTCACAGGTGAGGGCAACATTTTATGTGTTTGCGAACTGAGGCTTGTAGCAAGTGTTCCTACCTACTCTGCTATCTCCAGAGACCCACAAGATTTATATCCACAAAAATTATGGTTTTCATGTCTAAAGTTTGCAGACAGCCTGTTATGAACATGCAAGAATTGAGGGGCTAATTTTCCCAAGGATGCTTCCTGAGGAATGAGCTTCAGGCATCAGTTTTGCTAGAGGGACATCCATAGGAGAGGTGGGGGGGCATAAGTCACACAGCTGGTACTGGAGACATATTTCAAACAATAGCATTGTGCTCATATCATATAGGTCAATGCTTTTAAAAGGTGGAAAAATGGGAAAACTATATGCAAAAACCAATCTTAACTTCTCTCAATAAACGTGAATTGCATGAAATAAGAAATGGGAAATATACTGGAACTGATACTATGGATTGTGAGTGTGTGGTAAGGGGCAGCAAATGGAAAGTTATGGGCTATGTAGTTCTATCCATCACTTTGACAATAAGGACTTCACAGGAAAGAAAGAGACACCAACTAAAAAACAAATGCGACAAAGAAAAATACCTGTAGTTTTGGATTTGAATTGGAAGTGCCACCATGAACTCATTAGATTTATGTTAAACATTGTACATGTAAGTGTATATGCACGTGTTTTTTAAAATCCCTGTCCACAGATGAGACTGAGAAAAATTGACCATTAGTATAATCAGGATTACCAAGTGCCCAGACTTTAGTCATAATGTAGGAATTGTCACTAAAAAAGCCTTCCTAGACTTCTAAGAAAGATGATTGATTTCAAGCCCCAGGAGTGTACAAGACATGGCTGCAATACCTGGCTAGTCCAGCTCCTGAGAAAGCTGTTGGGGTTATTTGAGCTCATCATCAAACTGAAAAGGAGGTTCTGACCTTCTGGTCAAAGAAGGGGTTATTTGAGCTTCAATAGGATAATGGTTGCAATTGACTGAAATCTCTTAGGTATGTTTAAATCATGACTTTGTAGCATTTTAAAGAAAATGATTACTTTTTCAATCTCTTGAAAACTGCTAAGTAAAGAATAAAGCATGTGTCTTAGTTTTTCAAATTGAGCTAGGTACTATAGGAAAATATTCAAATAAGATAATGAATAAATAGGTTAAATATACTCCAATTAATGAATGATACCAATGGTATACCTCCCAATAAGCTGATACTTCTCACCCTCCATGAAGCATCAATAGTTGTTAGAATTACATAAAGGGCACAGAGAGGGAGTGAGGGAGTGAGTGAAGAAGGGAGAGAGAGAGAGAGAGAGAGAGAGAGAGAGAGAGAGACAGAGAGAGACAGAGAGAGAGACAGAGAGAGAGAATACCACGTATCATTTTTGCCAAAGGAATCAAATTGGCAAATTGGGAGTGTTCAAGCTCTGGACTTAGGTTCCAATTCCTAGAAATCACAGAGCTCAGAAGAAGCTCATTCAGTTACACTACAGGTGTACAAGAAGTCAGAAAATCCCAGGCTGTGGGAAGAGTTACAGGACAAAATTCATAGCTAAATTATATGGAAAAGGAAACGATGAAAAGCTAAGTTGTAGTTAGTAATAGACCTGGGAGACACATCAGAAATGTAAAGCAAAGGCAAGAAGATAGTTATGCTGAAACTGAAAAAAAAATCATAAAGAAACATTTACTGCAAAGTTTAGATGTTTTCCTTTCCAGGTGGGTGGAAGTGGACACGTGACTAGGACCTCTGGGGAAGCTAATTATCTGCTGTGTCTGACCTGGGTTCTTTACAGAGGAGGTTACCTTTCAAAATGGAAAACCATACACTCACTTTTTGTGGTTTCTACAACTGTTTTTGTTTTACCAGAAATTGTTTTAAAAATTGCTAACAAAATAACTACAACTTACTTACAGATCCAGTTGAGCGAATATTCAAATGTAAAATCCTGCAGAAACAATATTCATTAAGCTCATTTCTCCTTCTAGGGAGTTGGTGGAAAATGGAACTGGGAGAACTAGCCTTGTACCATAGTCACATTGATGATTATCTTGATTACCATTATAGAAATTTCATCCGATGGATGGAGATAGAGACAGAGACCCACATTCACATCAGAGCAATGGATTGAGCCCCCAAGGTGCAGTTGAAGAGCAGAAGGTGGGAGAAGATGAGTTAGGAAGTTAGGACCGTGAGGGGCTGGTCCACCTAC